>JAYRBV010034124.1:10548-24886 GCA_036023255.1 Mitrocomella polydiademata
GTAGGACTGTATCTTCACAAGCTAGAAGTGTAGTATATATTTATGCTTTTCAAGGGTCTTTAGGTCTTTAGGTCCTCTCTTTAAGCACGCCTTTTGCATGCAAAATTGACTTGGAAATTTCATCTGTATAAGTACTTTGAATTTATCGTCTCGTTTAGTTTAGAGATCGACAGGACCGCAAAACATGGATAGAATATGATCGCGGTGAGCAATATTTTCAATCTGGATCATATCGTACCTTACTTTCGACTGTCTTTTTAGACTTCTTATTACCCTAATTACCCTTCTTTCAGGAAAATCGGGTAATTAGGGTCCACCAGAATTATTTATACAATCCGTTTCTATCTGTTGGTTGCTAATTAATTTATAAAATGGAAAAAGGAAAGTGAACGCAATCTGATCTGAAGTTATTTGTCGGCGTTTCTTCGTGGCTGTTTGTTGCTTCGTTTTCGGAGAGATAATTGCGAGGTTTTCTAATAAGAGGGATTTCATAAAGAGGTCGCGACCTTTTGCAAATCCCCCCAATTCTTCGACAATGACAAGAATGAATGATCAACAATAATTAGATTGAGTCTCAAAAATTGGTTGAATTAAAATTCATAATTACGCGACTTAAAATGTTTTTGCATGTTAAGTTAAATTTAGATTTCCCAAGGTTGTTAAAATGTTTGACAAATAACAGCCAAAAGAAAAGGAATATTTTTTGTTAAGCCTTGCCAGTAATGCTGAAGTGATTCTTAATTAGAAATTGAATTTCCTTTAAGACACTCGATTTGTCTAGACAAATTTGAGAGTGCAAACAAAGTGCAACGATATTTGATGACAAAATGGGACACTTTGAACTCTATGAACTTGCTTAGTTTTAGATCCATGGTTTAGTTGAGTAGAATATTTGTTTTTTATTGCAATAGATTATTTCGTAAATTTGAAATTTTTGGATTTCTTTTCGAAATAAATGGAACCTATGTCCTTAGCATCACTCCACTTGAAACTTTCAGCTAAAAAAATGTGAGTGCATGTCAAAATTACAAATACGATACGACGTGACGGCGTCAAACAGGACGTCAACGGTAAATATGAATTCCTTGAGTCGTGTCATCAAGTACACACAGTTTTGTAAGAGATGGTTATGTATCAAACAGATAAGATCAGAAGATCCTGCTAAAATGCATACCTTTTATCAGTGGTTAAAGAGGTATTTAAGAAACAATTCACAAGTCTTTTAAGTGTATTTCCCCGGAGTGTTTCTCCCTTCACCGTCTCCCTCTTTTATTACCGGGGGTTGTATAAGTAACTTGCAGATGCTATTTTTAAGAAACGAGAAAAATAAAGAAAAGTATTAGCAACTAACACTTGCCGCCCCTCTTTTATCTCTACCGCTGCCCTGACATATTGTAATTTCCCGAACTGATTAAATTAATCGTTTCGTTTTGTTGTAAGCAGCAACAAAAGAAAAAACCATGTTCAGTAATTCTTTTGACAAAAACCCCTGTGCTAAACGTGAATTTAACAAACGTTTCTATGTCATCGTAAACAGCAGGACGGGGGCAGGTGCAAGGCTTGTTTTAATTGGTGCGGATGGCATACAAAAAACGCGCTAAACTTGAAATATTACATTTATAATGGGAAAAGAATAAAAGCCTAAAGTTTCATTGTAACAGCCCTTCAGTAAAGGTATCATCAGTTTTCAAGGTAGTATGCATCGATGCATTTGACAAACATATAAATAGGCGTAGTGTGACTGCTGCCATTTATATTTCTTCAATGATCAATGTGATATACAGTAGTATTACCGCTTAGTGGGACCAACATGTGAGATTGTATGCTAGCTAGCTGTGCCGTCGCTGTTCTGAACAATACTTGCCGTATCTCTTTAACTTAGAGACTCCATTGTTTCACGAAGACCTGTATATAATATATATATATGGATGCTTACTTTAGATTCATCACTTGAGTTTGTCGAAAAAGAATGCTGTTCGCGTACAAAACATTTTGTTGGAGGAAGAAATGTGGAGAGCTGCGATTGATATGTAATTGATAAAGTACCATTCAGAATTACTTGAATTCGAGAGAAATTAGATACAAAGAAATCTGCTTGGTCAGTGCAGTAGTTGGTGATAGGTTTTTCGAATTTCTTCTTAAAATAAAAATCCTTGTCGATTTTCTACTGGTTAGATATTCAATTAGGTAGGTAATAAGTAGGTCAGTACGCTAGGTCAGTGAAAGTAGGTCAGTACGGATTACTGAAATGGATATGGTCTTTTTGAAGGACCTGGTAGAGGGGCTACCCATTCTTCATATGTCGGTACGAAAGTATTGTTTTTATTATTATTATTATTAATATTCCGTCGAATTTTATTAAGAAATAAATTGTGTCATTTGTTAGAGGAAGTGACGTCGCGCAATTGTGAAATCACACTTTCTTGAGATGTAATAAGGATTGCAAGAGAATAGTCACTCTCCATAAAAGTGTATAAAAAAAGACATCCATTGAGAATGTTAAAGATCACTTTAAAAGGATCATAGCGCACAAATGAGATTGTTTTAAGCAAATTAGATGACCATCGAGGTACAAATTTGACATTGATCGGTTCGGCTACTGCAACTACTGATTATATTAAACACACAGTAAGGAGGAAAGGAACCAAAAGGAAAGGCAAAGAGTGAAGATACTCTTTTCTAAAGAATTCACTCTGAGAGGGATGTGAATTTGTCAATGTGGTTTTATTGCTTTGATGCATTCCAAATTCAAAGCAACCATATAATAAAGCAAAGCAAGAGAAAGTTAACTCATTCAGGGTCGCGACTTTCAATTTGATTTCATCTCTTTAATGCCGTTCAAATGTTTTTTTCACAGATCAAAACAACTCACAAAAATGAAAAAAAGAATGGTTCTTCTTATGTTGGTTTTCAAAGTTGTGGTCGCACATGGGATTCTAGACTTGCTCGTCAGCGGTAAAGAAATACAGAAATTGTTGTTTGGTAAGTGTAGAAATTATTACCTTCTTTCAATATCTAGGATGCATACACTGTATCTATTTTGGTTGGTTGGAGTAAATAGAAAGTTCTTGTGCGCAATGATATTGACGGGCTATAGACTCCTCGTTTCTATCAAAGCTGTCAGATTTTCACATTTGAAGAAAAAGCTGTAAGAGATTTAAAAGTATGACGTCATAATACAGCCGTCCGCTTTCTCCACACAAAATTAGGATCATGTTATCAATCCAAAAATCTCAAAACTTTCAATTCGATTTTCTTCTGGTAAAGCTTCTACTAGATTAGTGTTAATCTCACAATGTGTTTACATTTCTATGGGAGGGAAACTTGATATCAATTTTCCCCATTTACCCATTCATTCCTACAAAACGTAAATAATTTTGTGTCTGGGACATTCTCAAGTGGCTAGGTTTCTGTTTACTGGGTTGTTACAAGCCCTAACTACTATGAACTCTACTATACTACTAAACAACTCCATCCTAACGGGAGAAACATTCAAAATAAAGGTTTTCTACACACAATACAAAACGTTTGAGATTAAACCAGCTTAAAAATATTGGATCGTCTCCATTAGAATTACGGAGAATTGAAAACAACAAAAACTCCTTAAATTTTCATCCCCTCCCATACAAAGGCACGATGAATCTTATTAATATTCCTATACTTCCATCTCAACACACAACACGTAAACATGCTTAAAAACACGAAAGAAGGAAATACTAGAAAAGCCTACTTTCACAAACAACCATTTTACGTTTCATGTTTTATGATTAGGTTGTTTACAAAAAAAAGGAAGGTATTACTTACAATATATAAAGGGTATGGGATTGCTTAAGAAATCTTTAAGGGTATAGTGTCCTTGAGAACAGTGCAAGAAATTCCTCGTTGATCTTTTGTTAATGCACGTCCAGCCTACATCGATGGGATTTTCCGGCTATTGTCAATTGATGTTTGAAAATATGGGGCAGTTCGCAATTCTCACGGGAGAAACTGAACTTAAGAATGGCACTTATTAGGTATTTATGGTATAAGCACTATCGGTTATAGAAGGACATGAAAGAAATGAATTGGACTTATAAGAAACCAAATAAAACATTGCCCCTTCTCGACAGCTTCAGGGGAATATCATAGAAAAAAGACAAAAGCTTTTAAGCTCTTCACAGACTGAAATATATATTTTATGTAAAACGATAGACATGAAGAGGGTTTTTTATAAAGGCAACAAAAATAATGATGGTAGATGAATAGTGAGTTGTTAAAGTTATTATCGATGAACTAGTAACGGGCAGTTAATTATAAAGGAGGGGACTGGAAACTAATAATATTTTCAAGAAAACTAATAATATTTCCAAGGAGAATTCTCATTAGCTTCTATTTTTTATAACTACAAATATTATTAAAATTCCACATGTAAGTGTCACAATTTAGAAATAATTAAACAGTTTTCGGATAATATTTCTTTCTTGTTGTCGCCCATTGACTCTCTGTCTGAGAAAACCTTGGCGAGGAAGGTTTGCAATGACAAATTGTCTTTATTTCGGTCAGCGGGGTGGCTACACTTAATCGTTCATTATATTTGAAATGACAAAATTAACGGTCAAACGAGAATATTCCAGTTCACTATCCGGTGAAAGTAGGAAACGAAATTATTCTTAAAATGCTCGATTTGTTATGTTAAACATCAAGTGGGTGACGACTCTCTATATTTATTTTCCTTGCGTTGAATAAATAAAAGTGTACAAGCGCTTTTAGTTTTTGTCGCGTTATTACTATAGCATACTAAGTATAGGAAAAAATAATTAGTTAATGATAATGTCAGAACCACTTAACGAGTTTAATCGTAAAAGAGTTATTGATTTTTTTATGGAACTGTCAAACCTCACCCTAAAGCTGATGACAGTTGAGATGTTGCAAGGACATATTTCATTTTCTAATTTCCGATTTTATAATTTGTACAATGAATATAACTAAAAGCAGTGGACATAAATCGGCGTGACGTGAGATTAACAAACGAGCACATTCTTTGCTGGTCAAGTATCGCCCTAACTACCAAATACAAATGAAATATACAGGCTTGTCCATTTAGAAGTTAAGTACATGTATATAATATATAAAGAGACTTGTGTATTTCACAAAAAAATATTTCTCACTATTGGGACAAGTTTTATCCTCTCCACCAAGCGAGAAAAATACTCAAACAGCTTTAAAGGAATGTTTTTTATTCATACGGCACCACCCAATATTGCGTGCCGTATCTATAAAAATACTACATCACTATGACTTCTTAAGGATTTTATCGGCTGTCGGTATTGTTTCTTAAAAAGACTTTCCAGATTTCTTCCCTCTGAGGTTATTTTTTTGTTTAATTTTTTTTTCAGTTTGCGCTGTGCATCCAAAAAATTCTGATGATATTATATCATTTTTATAAGCAGCGCAGATAAGAACCAGGAAAATCAACAGTTCACACTTAGTGTCAGACATCAGAAAAGTAAAAGATATTTTCTAAGTAGCAGATAAGCAGATATTTGAGAGGTTCAATTTTTTTTTACTAAATTGCTAAAATGTTAAGACAAAACTCTTGACCGCTCCTCCTCTTATTTTTTCTTTTGTATTTATTCTCCTTTACATGAAAATGCCAAAGATTTGACGCATACAGCATCAACAACAACACTATACGTATCAAAATAAACAGCAGAAACTGCCATCGTGCAAAGCGAAAATTCAACGTACGAATTAAGCTTTCGTCGAAGAACTCAAATCAGAAATGTTCATTATTCTAGAGATAAGTTAAAAGTTTAGTATTATAGAGATAATTTGCGTTGTTGGCGGATTAAAACGTCTACAGCCAAGAGAGGGATGGGTTTTTCTTTTAGTCTTAAATCTTAAATCGTTTCACGAAGATTGGCTATTATCCCGTTGTGATTGGCTATACACCATCAATCAGTAAACTCTTCATTAGTCGATATTGTCACTCACCAAAAGCTTTTTACTTTACACAGACGAGAATGTAAGAGGAATAGCTGACGCGAACTAGAGTCTGACAAGATTCTCAGTGGACGAGTGAAAAGACAGTCAATGATTGTTGCCAGTGGAGTAGACAGTCGACTCAATTAAAAATCACTTTTTGCTCGACTAATTTGTGGTTGATTTTGTGAAATTAATGGGTCGGAAATACAATAATTTCTTTTGCATTGTTCGAGGAAAAAGATTGACGCTTTGTCAAAACAATAGCCTTCAGATGACGTTTCTTGTCAACCGTTATTTTCAACGTACAATAGACAGACACTGAACGTCGGCAAGCGCTTGCTACAGATTGTGTTCCTTTACAGCCTGCATTGTTTTCGCTCCATGTTTTTCTTTGAGTGTATAAATACAGGTCTATACGATACCACTTGTCATTCTTATTCTGAACAGGTAACCAGAGAAGAGGTATTTGAACAACTGTTGTTCAATTAGTGCTGTGTGTACATGAAAATTATCTTCTCTTCGTCTGCCACAAGGAGAAGTAATAAACAGTAACTCACCAAATAAAAAAAACAGCAGGAGCAATCATTTGGCGTTATTGTGCTGGTTTTATGAACGTTTACTACAACCAACCAATCATTTACGAACACTTTACACATAAAGCTTTACGAGTTTTATTATGGCATTTTGGAATATATTAATCAATCTTGCACTGTTAGGCTCAAAGGATGATATCAAGATTGTTGAGAATGGTACGGTATCAAAATTCTTACAAAGTGACGTATCATTCCCACCAATCAGACCACAGTATACTGAATTCCAGTTGAGGATTGCATCTGAAAAAAGGGTAAGTCCAAATAATTCATATTTTTCATCCCATCACGGATACTAAATTCATTATTTGTCTGGTAGCGTATTATCAGTGATAATATCTGTATCAGCTAAATTGGAGTTGATTTTCTGGATATCTTAAAAACTTTAGCTGTGAAGTCTCGTAAAATACATCAGCAATTAAGCTGAAAATAACCAGGACACGCTAGAGTGAGAAAAATAGACTTTAGAATATATAAATTCTAAGATTGAGATAAAATTTTAAAATGTCTGTAGTAGATGCAAGATGCAAGAAACATGATCTTGTTGTTAAATTTCATGCGAACAAATCATTTTAGGAACAGTTAAACCATAGTTCCTTGACATTAACAGAAAATTATTTTCGTTCGGAAATCGTAGTAATCTCGAAATGATTTTTCCCGGTCAGACATTTCATTTGTTTTGATAACGAATATTTCTACCATTTATCCTCTCTCATGTTGTGACCGTTGGCTTCCTCTAAGAATACGTAAAAAACATCCTTCTTATCTTGGCTTAGATATTTGTTGAAAGATCCCGACTAGAGCAAATACCGGGCACTTTCGACGAATAAAAAGACAAATCACTTCGTGATTCGTGATTTATGATCGTTGATTGATATTTGTATAATGTGTTGAATTTAGGAAGTTAACGCGTCCAAAAAGTCTCACAATCAATACATAGTAGAATCATGATTCCAGTTGACCAGGAGAAATGATAGAATGATATTTTTCTGCTTAGTCTGGTGTTTGCTTTGTTATTCGATTGACGTTTTTGCTAAATTTCCAACATTACGTAAACAAAAGCCTGTCTAATTACATTCGAGACTGGCTAGTCCAAATTGGGTAAGATCTGATCTTTTTTTAGGGGGACTCCATACTGGGTTTTCAAATAACACGGATATACAAGATTATCCCACAGCACAGTTCTGTCATTAACAGAAAAAAAGAAAGATTCCTTCAAGCCATCAATAAATCAATCAAAATTAAAAAAAAAAAATCATAAGCACATAATTAAAGGGATTTTGAAACGTAATGGCTTTTCTAATTTAAAGTAAGCAAAAAATTACGCTAGTGCTAATTACTGCTTTTTAGAAATAAATGAATTCTCTTCAAAAGTGGGTTGACACAACACAACACCAGCTATATGATGCTAATGTATTGATGTGGTCTACCCCCTGCTGTTTGAAATTGTTGAATAACTTCCAGTCAAGAGAGTTTGTCTTTATATCTATACAAGAAACTGTTCGAGTTCTCAATAGATTATTTTCTAAACACATGAGTTCACGAGGGCGCATTACCGCAAGATATCTTTCGGTTTTATCTGGCCTCATCAGCCAGTGTATACTGATTATGACGTGGCCTAATTTCTTAAGATTTTTGAAAAGCTCGAAAAGAGAACTAAGAAACCTTGAAAAAATACGTCATAAATGTGGAAAAGAAGATCAAAGGAGGTTGCCGACAACACCACTTCCTATTTTACGCAATAATTAAACTCTATTAAGAATAATATTGGTTCATCTACGTAAAAGCCCGCGGAACAAGCATTTTGTTTATTTCCGGGTGCGCTTCAGTGAAACCGCCCGGATTCCAACATTTTGTTTTTATCGGCTCCGGTAGAATAGCGGAACAACGCGGAAATTGTTTTGGAGACACTTTTTTTATTACATCGTTTTGCATTAAGCTGAAGGGAACAATGGGATATATAAACTTTCTATTTTGAATAATAGACGAAAGCGATTGATGTTTAATTAGAATTCGGAGTCGAATTAAAATCATGAGAAAATATTTTAGCAAAGGAAACCACCGTGTGAATTAACATAAGGAAAATTTTGAGACACTTACAAAATAAGATCCAATTAACACTTGCATTTTACACAAATTTTAAGCACTCGATTCAATTTCCCTCGGTATTTTATGAAAAACAATCATTATGCATTTAATGATCTTGTGGTAGCATTGTCATTTTTCACCTGACCGATTGTCGGTTAGTTTCATGTCCAAGAATATTCCCAGCACCTTGTTGAAAGTTCAATTTAAAAATTCTACCCCCTGATGGGATTTTCAAAGTTACTTAAAGTACCAAACGAGTAACTATGATTTCATTTTTCAAAACGAGATTTTTTCTTATTCAATTCCATTTTAGATGTTTTAGATAATTTTTAACTATTTGAATTGATGAATTTTCTACTTACTTTCATTTTAGCTGTATTACAGTTTGAACTTGACGTCAAGTGACACGACAGTTATGCCGACACCGACAGTGACGATACCGTACGTCGGACGATTAAACAAACAATGGATAGTATTCAAAATTCGGTTTCCATGCACGAGAAAGAAGTCTGGTCTTGTAGATTTGGTTATCGTATTTGATTTCTTCACAGACAGTAAAATGAAACATCATTACAAAAAAGTGGATCTCTCAATGAGGCGAAAGTGTGTAGCTGGTATGTATACATTCATCTAGTAGCGATCTTTTATTTTACTTTTCTTGCCTATAAAATTATAAAGAACAGTTACCTGGCGATGACAGACCCATGTTTTCTTCTGAACTGACTCTGTACAGGCAGATGTACGTAAAGGGCGACCTCTAGGATAATTTCTGAACTGAAATTTGGTACAGGTCAGGTCACTAGGTCGTACAGGTCAGGTCACCAGGTCGTCTCATATTTCATCAAAACGATGAAGGTTTCTACTTTTAGTTTGTGGCGCAGAAAGTAGGGTTATAACCTTCAGAAACTGCTCTACCTTTTATGTTGCAAAATTCGTATGCCTTAACATGATTGAAATGCTAAAAAGTTCTCACAAATGCCAAGCCGACCGCAACAGTTGACATACGAAAACATAATCGAGGAAACTTGTATAATAAAATGTACATTTTATCTTACTTGGTGGTAATTATTCTCATGGGAGGGCAGGAAATAGAGGGTGGAGTTTTGTGGCTCAGCACATGTCATTTAAGTGGTCAATCGTGCTCTCTCACTGGAGAGTTGTACGTGAGTTGATCAGATTCTCAACCTAAAGAAAAACAATTATCTATGATAGGCCAAGTTGATTTAAACATAGTGTCTTAATGGATGCAGATAGCTATTTCATTTGCTACTTTATTGGACAAGTTTGATTACTAGCTTAACCCTACAATTTGCAATCTCACAATGGGATAGATCCAATCTTTGATTACGACATTGGTGTAAGTTTTTCAACCACCAACACGCCTCCCTAAGGACTTGTTTGTTGCTTTCTGTACATACTTCAAATACCCACCCACGCGAAATTGGAGCAACATTGGTCTTAAAATAAATTCCATTTGTTTACGTTGTGTGTCTTCATGAATAACCATGGAATGTTTGTTTACTTAACAGAACCAACGCCAAGCACGAAAAAGGAAACCCAAGGCTGCCAAAAAAGATGTGATCTCAACAATTTCAGGAAGAAATTCTGTCTGTCTAGTTTCGGTAAGTTGTTCACAATATTCATCGCTCTCTACAAGAACTAAGTTTCTTTAAAATTTCTCAATAATTCGGTTGGAGCTGTGATAGTAACCTGCTGGTGACCGCCACTGCTCACTGACGAGGACAACTTCTCATTGCTTGATTAGCGTAGGTTTGCGTTGTAGGTGTTTCGCAACGAAGACAGGACCCTAATTGATAATAAACTACTTAGTATATGTAGTATTGAAGAGTCCATCCTCCCTGGTTAAAAATCCATTCATAAATAATGACAATTCAATTTTGTGTTTAGTTGCACGCATCAAAGTCGTTCGAGCAGCCAATCAAAATGACGCTGAACCCTTATACGTGGCGCACATGAAACGCCTCTTCAAAAAACCACAACACACATCCACGGTGAAGCGTAACCAAGTCATCAAAGCCATTGGGACGTCATTAACATGTGACTGTAAACCACTACAAGCGGACAAAAAATACTTAGTATTCGGTCGAGAGGACCGCACAAATAAAAACTTATATTTTGACAATTTCTCCATTGCGTATGAAATCAAAACCAAGGAACAGATCAACCTAGTCCGGAGGTTTCGAAAAATATACCGGACTATATGGTGTCCGCATATCTTGACCGTTTTATTTGGCGGGAACTATCGAAGCGGTTATGCATAAACCTACCTATGATGTGACGAAGGTAGAGCCCATTGTTGGGATGATGGAAATATTGTAATGGTAATCTACAGACCGGAAAATAGATACCACTAAAGAATTAAACATAATAATAATTACATATTAAGCAAAAAAGAACCCCGTAGTGTTTTTGCTATTCCTAACATTAACAAAAGAAGTATTACATTAACATTATTATCAGTGCAAAGATGGAATCTGCTAAAAGACATTAGACTGGAAGCTTACCATAGAAAATGGGTGAAGATACGAGCACAGGCTGATGGGCCAGGTCCAAGAAAACAATAATAATCTATAATATTTATTTGTCAACAAAAAGCTCACTATCATCGAGTGTGGCCATGGTTATAGTACTAAGGCCTAATCTTTATTATAACAAGTGTGAACAAGGATTCAGTGCTAAAAACTGCTCAAAATCTATTATCACGTATCAATGTAACCAGAGTGTTGCAGTGCTCATGATAACTTGAACTTATTTTGAAAACCAGAGTTTTTACATACTGTGCGCCTGGTAGATTTTTTTCTACTCCAGTTGGTACGTAATTCCAACGTCACAAAAACGTAATAAAATAGTGACTTTTTGAAAGAAAACGAACAAAAAAAAGGATGGTTTTAATTTCGATCTTTGTAGATCTCTCGCCATTTTTGTAGAAATATGTTTATATCATGTGTATAGAAATAATATATTATAAATAGTTTTAATAGAAAAAGTAACAAGGAGAAACAAAAAATCCCTTCTTCTTCATTTTTTTCACCAATACCATTCCTTACTTACCATGTATAGTTCGCGTTAGTCTATCTGATAAACCGTTTCGGGCTTTTTTGCCCTACTCTTGGTCTATCGGCACTCGTTTATATAAGAGTAGTTCGTGTTTTAATTCATGATCCGTCGATTCTCTTAATGTGTTTGTAAAATCGAGGCAAATTTCATCAAATGCCTCGTTCTTCCAGTCTACTGCTTTAAGAGGAACTGAAACTTAGACACCCTCTTACTTGCTTATGCATATGTTGACATGCAGAACAAATAGTATGGGCAAAAGAGAGGGGACCAAAACGGTTTGTGGTTCACTGGTCGGAAGGACGAGGGCGAGAAATTTGTCTCGATTTCACAAAAAAACACAAGAGACTTTACTATTAAAGAACGGATGATGACAAAAGCGTTAAAGACGAACTGTATGAGGTGGTTTCCTACTGTATAAGCAAGTATAAGTAGGGATAATCACATCTCATCTCTCAGCAACAATCACTATCAGGTTTACTATATTCCCTACGGAGTTTAATATTCTTTGTTCATTATTAAAAGTGCAAGTTGGGAAAATCAGTGTTGACCTGAGGAAAGTTTTGTATTATCTTATCAATAGACCTATTCCAAAATGCCGTTTATAAATATGGATTCCTCTGATCATTCTCGATTCCAAAGAAATATCTGCACGTGCTCCTATAATCTCTTGGATGTTTGCAATTTTGTTATTATGTGCATTGATGAAATTTGCATGAGAATGTTTTTTAATAGAATCTCTTAGAAAGACTGGTTACTAGTCTATGAGTTATCTCTGGGATCTTTGTACAAACGCTACAGCTCTAGATTCGGAAAAGATCTACCATATAAAATTTAGGGAATATTTCTAGTAACTGACAGAATCCAATATTTGGAGGGAATAATTTGGGTAATTTAACCAACAAAATAAAGTTTGTAATTTTCTGAAATATTTGGAGGTTGTTGTAAAGCCTGTTGATATTTTATCACTCCTTACAGGACTGAAGCGAGGAAGAGGACTGAGGCTACCTCTTCCTCGCTTCAGTCCTGTAAGGAGTGATAAAATATCAACAAGCTTTACAACATGCTGATCATATACAAGAGAGAGGAGGACAAAACAAACACCATATTTGTTTACAAAAATAATGAAAAACAAAAACAAAATACCGATTAAGCCACATGGACGTGGGCAATTTAGGACATTCTAATGGCTCAAAATAAGGTAGCTCGGAAATCGAGGGAGAGAGAAAAATACGGTAATTTGGAAACAATAAATAATCTTAGAAAAGAAACTAAAAATTGAAATAACAAAACTAAAAGAGACTAAAAAAAAATCTATAAAAACTGGATTGCTCATCAGTAGAGCTATAAAAGTTAAAAATCTATGCTATGAAAAATATCAAAATTGTACACAAACTACTCTGTGTGCTTGGTTAGATGCCAAGGAATCATATAGTACTGGGGTGATTCCACGTTGAATGTTAGCTGAATGTTAGCTGGGATGGAAAAAAATATTACTATTATTTCGATTTAAGTTCTTCTTCTTCTGTTGATAAAAAAAAACAGAGACATCGTTTTAACGTGCATATTTTTTGGCTTTATGAATAACAGTTATCAGCAAATTGTATGGAATCCATGACTTCATATTTAATGTTAACATCGATGATGGGTAATAGTGACAAATCATCTGACGAAAAAACACGAAACATCACTTTCCCTGGTCGCCGTTTACTTGCCTATAATAAAAAAAAGAAGAAACAATAATATTCAAAAGAATTACGATGAGAGCGAGCGGGGAGCATCTCATTATCCAATCACGCTCGTATAAAATCATACACCCGTAGGCCAAAAATATATATTTTTTCAGTCAATTTCTTACCGCCGCCACTTACTTAGCAAAGAAGACAACATATTTTACAGAGCAAGTTTTCCGACGAGCGTAACCTGTTTATATTTCCTTGATTATCCTAAAATTGGTTATGCTCAATAATATTATCTCCAAAAGCTTCATGAAGAATCTGAAGCATGCGCGAGAACTTTAAAAAGGAACTTTCTTCGCACAAACAGCAAGGATTGATAATCCTTTTATTACAAATATGGAAAAGAGACAAACAAAAACTCACCCTTCGGCATGTATTCGACTCGATTTTGACTCGATTTTTATCGTCTGCGTTGATTTTCTTTTTATTGGATCCAGTGAAAGTGATATTATCGATGTAATACAATGGTCGACTACAGCGGAATGTTATTTCTTGATAGCTGTCCGAACTCAGTAACCGGATAAAATTGAACTGCGGGCGTCGGACCCCGGTTGTCACCTAGAATCGGAGTGTTAGGATTACAGTAAGCCGATAGACGCAATTCACTTCGGCAGTTGTATGCGAACTCTTGCATAATGGGAATTGGGAATTAGTTCCGAACTGGTAAAAGGATTGATTCGCTAAATCACCACTACCTTCATCGGACAAACAATAATGTCGGCAAAAGTGACTGCTCAAATTTTGTCAGATGAAAAATTTGACCAATATTGCACAAAATAAGCGAAAATTATGGAAAGAAGTGACAATGAGGAAATGATATTTTCAAAAAACAAAAAGGACATATTCGTCACCATAGTCAAAAATTTGGTTTAACAAATCTGT
>JAYRBV010034125.1:0-19860 GCA_036023255.1 Mitrocomella polydiademata
CACTTGATTTTTGCAAAATTTTATAAGCCCCTCTCCCGTTTAACCCCCCCCCCCCCCTCCCCTAAAACTCATTTTGACAAATAAGCCCCCGGGGGCTTATTCGATCATTTACGGTAGTTTCAAAGCCATTTCTGGTTTACATTTTATTTCTTTATCTTATATTATTCGTAAAGTGTTGTTAGTTATTTTTACCATGGTCCCTGTAAAAAATGTCCTGGATAATGCTCGAATTTTATTTTGAAAATGGACACTTAAAAATTATTTAAATTCCTGAGGGGGTTGTTTTGTTGTAAACAGAAATAACACAAATTTATTATATTCATTTTATAACTGTCTTAAGAAATTCATTAAAAATTCATGTAAGAAAATTTCGTCAATTTTTTAAATTAAAGATCTCTGTAAATACAAAAATTCCCTCATAACGGAATATAAAAGTAACAAGTAAAATAGAACACCGCAAAGTGGAACACTCGCTTTAACGAGGTACTATTAAACACAATACGCACACTCAAATTCCTATCGTTCCCACTAGATCTTTGAAAGTCACAGCTGTTTTGCTTGAGCGGACTGTAACATTCTCATATTTACAATTCATCAAACTATAAGATTTGAAATCCAAGAACAAAAATGTCTCTTCGTGAAATCAACAATCGACTTGGGAAGGTATGAATTCTTATGCAAATTCTTCCACTGTCACCCATAAAGGTGGCTAATTGTTGGGGGCAACTGGTCACCTACAAAGATGGTAAGATCTCGTATAAGGGAACAGTTATTAATGCACGATGCAATCTGAAAATCTCTTTCCAAGAAAACAACGAGCATGCTGAATAAAGGCGTTGTGAAAGTAGATAAGAAGAAATATGTCAACTAAGAAAAAATTTACAAAAATATTTCAAGAAAATAAATAAACTATTCCAAAAAATAGCTATAATTAAATTTTATTGCATTTCGTCTTGATTTTTTAGGAATTTCATAATAACCCAACACTTTTTTAAAAAGGAAGAAGATTTTGCGAATGACCTTTTTATTCTGCGAAAACTGTCACACAATTATTTGTCGATGGGTTTGATCTGACAAAAGATCATTCCCGTAAATTTCACAATTTATTCATTTAGCGAAAGTAACTCCCGTAAATTTCACAATTTATTCATTTAGCGAAAGTATCTACCGTAACTCTCGAATAAGCGCCCCTCCTCCCTCTTGAATCGAGATATTTTGATAAGCTCCAATCCCTAATAAGAGTCTTTGGGAAACTATTTGGATGGAAAACTATAGCTTATATAAACATTTCGTAAAGACGTGTTCTGTCATTGGTTAATGAAAACAATAAAAATTTCTCGTTCTTTAGAAAGTTAAAAACAAAATGTTTTATTGGTTATTGATACAAGCAATCCAATCAACATTAATCTTGTAAAAACTCCAGCTTGACCCAATCAAAAAAGACTTTTATGATCGAAATTTTAAATAAGCGTCCCGGGCGCTAAATCGACTATTTACGGTATTTAAGTTTTGGCGAATTTTTGAGAACGGTCAAACTAAACGGTAAATCATTCTAAACAGCTAGACAACATAACAAACTAGCGCACATTCCTTTGAAATTTTATCAAGATAAGAAAAATAAATTTTACTCAAATTTTAAAATTTTGAAGCAAAAGCTTTTCGGTTATACAAATGTCTCTGTACACCTTGTATTTACAAACTTATTTCATAGCAAATACGATATGACGATGTAACAGCTTAAATTTTTTTAAATACCTCAACTCATTTTTATCTTTCTTAACATTCGTGGAGTTTATTTATTTATTCGTGTAAAAAGTAAATTTCAAAGTAAGGAGAAACGTTGGATCTTTTGATAAAAAAACACTCAAAGTAGTCGTAATATAAATTCCAAATATAAATATATATAAGAGATCGTAAAATGTTCAATAAAACCCCATTATCAATAAAAATTCTAAATAAACATTAAACTACTATTATAAGAAGCGCGCAGAGAAAATAATTCATCATCTCTAAAAATTTTAAACTGCATAAAATTTTATCTATGAATATTCATTTTTTAAGAATTTTTAACATCAATGGTATAAAACAACAACTAAGAAACTCGATATCCTTTCGAAAAACACAAACTAAAGGATAGCTGCATGTAAAGTTTAAAAGATGGATTTGGGAGATAGAGGCGACATATCGCATTCCCAAAAATGTTTGAAGTTTTTATTAACATTTTAAAGGCAAATATCACAAATTTTTAAGGACCAGAAAGAGATTAGCTTCGTCCCCAAGCTCGGTCTTTATCCCCGCTTGCTGCTTTCTATTTTTGTTATTTGATCTGCGAAAAAAGGAGAGCTAGGTGAAAGCCAGTCCGATGAGCTAGGGCGAATCAGAATCGAGGATTTTGCCGTTTGTGGTGTAGCAATACTAATTCAAGGAATTTGATTGGCTCAGCTTATCAACAGTCAACAAGATGGCTTTCACTAAGCCCTCTCTTCCTCCCAAATCAGATTATCAAAGGCGAGAAAGATAAGGGTCTTAGAGTCTAAGCTAGAAAGAGATATGATAATTCACCAATCAACCCCTTGTTGTATTTTGTACTCGGTCGCAAGCGCAAATAGAAAAGTACTGGGAACGAATGTAAACAAATGCCACGGAAGACTTCGTGTTCTGATATGCAGTAATGAGTATCTTGGGAATATTTAATTACTTTTTAATTGATTAACTTTAAAACAAGTTGAATATTTATCAAAATTAACGACTCAACAAAAACTAATCATACCGGATCTCGGATTAAGGGAGGCATCCCACCGGGCATATCATTGAGGTCATACGTTGGTGTAGATCTTCCATCGCTTTCACCGTTATTGAAATCATGGTGAGTGTAACCAGGTAAATGGTCATATTCCATCGAATGCTCATCGACCTCGTCCCCGTGATGATAATCACCTGCGGGGGAGTATGACATTTCGTTGATCGGCGAAGGTGCTTCGCTTTTAGGGATCATACCCTCCCCCGTAGGGTGTTCGGATTGGAACTTCGCCTCGATGGCTTGTCGCTTCCGTTTACACGCCGGTAGATGTGCTTGCAAGTGCGCCTTCTGTCGAAACATGCGCCCGCAGTCACAGTAAATTTTGATCTGGTCGTGAGTCAATTTGTGACGCGTTAAGTGAGATTTGCGCGTAAATATCTTGCCACATTTGTTGCACGGAAACTTTGCCTCTTGCTTCTTCTTGGAAAAAGTTGTCGTGATGTATGAAGCTGAAGAAGACACGCTTGGAGTTACCATCATGGTTAATGGCAACATCTGTTGTGATGACGTCACCTGAGGTGCAAGGGCGACGGGCGCAACTTCTTTGGGGCGAATGGGAACAAAACCGGGCGTACTCTCGTGTATCTGCTTGTGTCGTTTCAGGTCACTGTTATCAGCAAAACCTTTACCACAATAAGGACACCTAAAAGTAAATAAATTACAAATTCACGTCATACACGTAACTGTATTGTTTTTTTATATATAGCGTTATTTTTATACACTCTGTACATGTACATGTACGTGGACGTAGCACGCCAATTCTCCTGAATTATGTCTTATTTCGTATTATACCTTTAGCACTGCCTTCTATTTTTTCATTGGCTCCCCTTTGTGTTTTCATTGTTATAATCGTTGGTATGGTCACGTGACTTTCTTTACTATGTAAGGCTCATTTTGAAATTTTTGCCAATTCAAAAAATCTCTAAGCGATCTGATTAAAATTTCGATAAATTGCATCTTACATAGGTGTGCTTTAGCATTGAAGTTCCAGATAATAATTCAAGGAATCAAAAAGGTTTGCTTACATACATTAGAGGCAGAAATTTTCGCGAACAAATAGTTTCACTAACTTCGTGTTTTTTGGCTATTTTTGCGAAATTTCCTGCATACGAAACAATTCGAAATTGCAAAAAAATACCCCGCAAAATTTAAGATGATTCTGAACTCGCGAAAGATTTTTCCTGTATATATTTGTTCGATTAATAAAGGAAAACAATTTTTAGTGAGGACAAGTATTCATACTTGAATGGTCTTTCTCCGGTGTGTGTCAAGACATGACGGTTCAAGTGAGATTTCCGATTGAAGCGTTTCTCGCAGTAATTGCAAGCCCAGGGTTTCTCGCCAGAGTGGATCATATTGTGTCGCTTCAAGTGTGAGCGGTTGTTAAATATCCGGTGACAGGTGGGACACGGAAACTCCTTCTCTCGCTCTTGCACCACCAAGTTGGAATGTCCGCACAATTTCTTCGTCACTTCACCATCGCAAGTCAAACACCAAATCTTCTTTTGATCGAGCGGTGTACCGACCGCCACCGCGTGCGAGCGGCCCGTCGAAGAATCTGCCGCCGGTAATCCGCCGGAGTTGGATTTAGTATTGTGATTTGAACGCGGTTCAGATTTCAAGAAACCGTTATCAAACTTCAATTCCAGGAATCTGGTATCGTTCACGTTTAACTCCAGATTGTCTATATGCTCATTGTACTTTTTGGACGGAGCAGAAGAGATCACAGGTGGAGGGTGTCCGGGGGATTTATCACGCTCCCCCACTTGATGAATATCTTCAATTCGGTTAGTCGCCGATCCGTCCCTATGTCCGGGATTGTCGACAGAATAATGATGCCAGTGTTTATAATGCGTCGCCGATAGTTCCTTGGGCGTATATTGCGTCCACGTCTTCACCGCCCGATTACCACCACGCGGGGAATGTGATTTGTGATCTTTCTCGTATGATGGAGGGCCGCCATCTTGATTATTGTGATCACGCGGTGGAACATCAATGACAGGGTCTGGAGGAGAATTTAATTTGTTGACGCTGAAGGAGCTCTCGTCATCTACGATGAAAACTTTCGGATTGTGATCTGAGCTTTCCGGTGATGACGAGGTACCATGACCGTTTTCTGTGTGTTTACGGCCATTTGACGAATACTCTCTGTGTGGTTTCTCATTCACCGACGATACTGGAATGGAGCGAACCGCCAGACTTAATGCTTCCGAGTTTTGATTTCGTTGCTTTTCGTAATTTTTGTCGTGGTGCCTTTTGTATTTGTCGTGACTGGTGCGGTAGTTATCGGTGCGGTAGTTATCGTTGTGAGCATCGTAGCTATCGCGAGAGGATCGCGTTTTATCGTGATATTTATCGTAGCTGTCGTGAGGAGAATTTGTTTTATCATAGTGATTTATATCGTAGTTATCGTGCGAAGATCGTTTGATATCGTATTGTGACGACGGATGAGTTGAATATTGATATTTCGAAGATGGTTTTCGTGGATCTAAACATCGAATTAAGAACAAAAACATTCATGCGAAACAACCAACTAAACACGATGTGAAACTTTCTATGGTCAATTTGTTTTGAAATGAAATTCCTGTGCCGTAAGTATCTAGATTCATTTTTTCATTTCGGCCTTTAACTCTCTGAAACGAAAGTCCAAGTGAGTTTACGGAGTTTGATTCTTTTTTTCTAGAATATATATTTTTTTAGATGGAAAAACTGAAACTAACCTTTCTTTTCGCTTTTATATGTGGTTTCTTCTTCGCAATCGTGTAAACCCTAACAACAGAATGAGTTTGATTGGCTATTAATGAAGTTCTTTTACAGTTACAGAATACTGATTGGTAGACGTTGTTCACTAGTGATCTAACGAAACTTATCAAGTCAGAAGGTCGACTGGATCATTTTGTGGTCAAGGCGGCGGGGAATTCATTGTTTTTGAGTTGGGATTTATTTGCGAGAAGTGTGGTTTCGGAAAACTGCTCACCTCCCTTCAAAAGTACAAGTGAAAAAAATAAATCAATTATGTCAGGAAAAGAGAATACACAATAAGGTATCTTTGTTCGCTTTTGGGCAACCCCCCTCCTGAAGCGAACGTACTTTTTTGAATTCCCCCGCAATCATTATCGTCTCTATTTTAACTGGTAGAGAGCAAAAAGCCTGTTAAAGTCAGCTTGAATTTTCAAAATTCGCTCGTCTTCTAGGGATAACGCCAACCGCAACTTACAATTTCTAGACATTTCATTAATTCTTTATGATCTTCCTGTCGTAAATTAATTCTCAACAATTCCAGTTTTCGTCGAAATGCCATGACGGAAACTTGTGACCGCAGGTACGTTTGCTTCCATTCGAATTGGCGTCGTCGTTCATCTTTTAGATCGTCGTAAATTAACAGATGCTCCTACAGACAACAATTTGCTTATCATTATATATAGTTGATTTGACAGAATGTAAACACTATTTTGATCGTTCTTTAGTACAAACGTCTCTTATTTTTGTCGGGAATAATCGAGGCACTTTTTTTTGTCTCTGCTTCGTTCTTCCAAACTTTTTTAAGAGACTTTACTACTGTTTATATTCTGTCAGATGAACATTTTCCAAGGGTCTTTATTTAGTACTGGCTGTACTAGATGTGTAAAGAAAAGTCGAGTTCAATTTTAATCCATTGACGTGGAAATAAAATTGTTGCGATAAAAGTGTATGAGATTTCGATATATTCTATAAAACGATCCATCTGTGGAAGAAACCACAGCTGAACTTTAATCCTTATCTCCGAAAGAAGAAAAAATCCAAGCAGTCAACATTTTATGGTAGAACTTAACTTATGCCTCGCAAAAAATGTCCTTATTTCTGTTCAGTGTCCTAAACTAATTAAAGGTACACTTGGATAAAGTGACAAAAGGTATTGGAATACAAAGGCTTGGTAAAAAAACGTTGTTTTATTATACCATGGTAAAAACTTTTCAAATAACCTTTCTTACGTGATGGTGTCTTTTCCTTTGTCTTTCCAACCTATCCTCCAATAAATAAATTTCATGTTCTAATTTCCTTACCACGTCCTCCAAACCCTAAAGAATTGAAAAAAATAATAATGTCAAATAAATTGAGGTTTTCTGAGGATGAGCGAGTATTCACTCACCTAGACAAATTATGAAACCTAGCTCAAGACAATTATTTTGAAAAAAACGTTGAAACAATTTTTCGCGCTTGCTGGATGAATTCGAAACCATCGAAACCATTTTGCGGGTTTTTACGTTGGCGAATTTGGCCAAAATCCGCGAAAACCGCGAAAATTAGTGCGCGCTTTGGGTAGAATTATTTATTGACTTTGCAACAGCAAGGGAAATTTCTACCAAATACATCGAAAACAAAGGTGTATTAACGATGTATTAATGGAAATTGCATTTTCTGACGAATAATGAAATTAATGTATTTTTCTTGCTCGTACGTTTTAATGATCCTGAAAGATGTTTTTAAAAAGGCAAAGGATTTGACACCCTGTTTTTTGTCATTTGTTTTTTGTCATTTTTGTCAATGATCCTGAAAGATGTTTTTAAAAAGGCAAAGGATTTGACACCCTGTTTTTTGTCATTTATATCAAGTTTTGAAAAAATGATTTTCCCTAAAATATTTCAATATTTTCATTTTATTTTTGATAAAAATAGTCACAAAGAATACTCCATAAAAACATTTGTATACGTTTTCTGAGTCACATTATAGATGGCTAGGATTCATAAAGTTCGCGTTTCAATTCATGATCAGTCGTTCTTTTAAAGAAAAGTCTCTTAAATGTGTTTGTAAAATCGAGGCAAATTTCATCAAATGGCTCGTTCATGCAGTCTATTTTATGAGGTTTTGACGAGTGAACATGAATTGAAACTTAGACAAACTCGATTAATACAAACCTTGTGTCCTTTGGGCTTTCTTTTTAATTCATCTTCGAGGGCACTTTTGTCACTCATCAGAGTGTAAATACTTTCGTTTGCCTGATGAAAAAATAAAAGAGATAAAAACATTCAGGGAAAACTCATTTTACTGAAATTAGCATCTATTTTTATGTGATATTATCGAACATAATTTACCATAAACAAACAACAAAAAGTTCAAGCATATCATAGACATAATAGCCCACGCGGTAAAATGCACAAGGAACCTATCTGGGGGAGTGTTCTTCTCCTACTGAAAAGGGACGCAGTTTGCGTGCCAAATCGAAGACACTTTTCCACTTTGACTTTACTTAATAGTTTTTTCCGACTGGGGTTAAGTGGGTGTGGAAAATAAGGAACAAAATCCTCGACAGTCCCTGTGAAATTTTTTTCTTTCTTGATAGCAAAATGGGACGGAGAAAAACCACAATGTTTATACAAAATAAGTCCCTTTTGAAGTGGCTTGAACGATGTGTGCGAATTAATCATATTCTACTTAAAGCATGACAATACCTTTAGGTAATTCATTAACTTTCCTGTCAGACAAGTATGGTACTATCAAAAACGATAGAAAACAAAGGATCCGGTACCATCTTTTTGTGTGAGTTAAACAGGTAAAAATCTCTTAAATTTGTTTGGTAAATCAAGACAATATGTATAAGTTAAACCAGGCAAAATAATGACTTTTCAGGATTCATCAAAAGATGCCTTCTCTGAGAATTCTTTCTTTTAACGAAAAGTCTCTTAAATTTGTTTGGGGAATCAAGACCATAAGTATTTAAAAGTTAAACAGGTCAAATATAAACTATCGAAAGAATTCATAAAAAAAAAATACCTTTTCTGAGAATTCTTTCTCTTTTTGAAGTTCTTCTTTATATTTCATGGCATTTTCCTCAATACGTACACTCTTTTCCTTGGCCTGAATAAAAAATAGAAATCATGTCTGACAACTGATCTTGTTGGCGTAGTATTATAAACATTGTTTTTTTTAATCAATTCTAAATATGATGTATCTATCAGATGAGACTGAAGATATAATTCCGTATCAAATTTATTTATATCATAAAGTAGAAAGTTTGAAATTAATGAAAACGAAAAATAATGTTAGTAACAAAAAAAAAAAAAAAAGTATTTTTCTAGACTCTTTTTATAGGAAACCTGTATTAGGATTAAAAATTTTAATATTTTAATGATAATATAATAATAAATATAATTAAATATATAAAATAAATATAATAATTGAACCCTAGTTCTTAAAAAAATAATTTTAAAAGTAAAATATACCTGTTCCAAACGAGACTTTAATCTAATATTTTCTTCTCGAAGTGAAAGTTCATAATCAGACTGTGAACTGTCTTCTTGGCTTTCATATTCTTCTACTACCTGGAAAAATGAGGGATTTTAGTTAAAGATTTCGGGAAAAAAACGAAAACAATTTACTACTACCTGGAAAAAATGGGTGGTTTATATTAAAGATTTCTGAAAAAAAAAGAAGCAATATTTACTACCTGGGGAAAATGAGTGATTTTATGTAAGTTAAAGATTCCAAAAAAATTAATGTGAAGTGAACTTCAAATTTATAAATGAATAATATGGTTTAAATCAAAGCATGGGTACATTTTGACAAAAGAAACGTATAAAACTTAATAAAAAGATCTGTTTTTTTGAAATCACAGCAAAACATTGACATTTTCATATTTATCATGCTCTACAATCATGCTCTTTTGGTGCTTTAATTTGTAATTGTGATCCAAGTAACCAATCAGAATTGAGTCCCTCTGTATACAAAGTATGCTTACAATTTGCAATTAAAAACTTAAAGTAATTATAACAATCATCTTTACACAGCATTTTCCCCACATTCTTGACAAACCTAAAATTAGAACTTGATGGTGTGAAAAAAACCGGTTTCTTCAATCTAGCTTACAGATGTTGAATTTTCTGAAACGAAAGAATGAACTTCTCTTCGTAACACATGATATAAGTGAAAATTATCCCCAAAAATATAAAAATTTAACCAAAGAGAAGAAGAAGCAATACATGAAGTGAGAATTTTGAAAGAGAAAGAGAAAAATAACATTTTAAAGATTTATTCATTGTTTGGTTGCATACAACCTTTTACATTGGTTCTTATAACAGTGAAAGAATATAAATATTATTATAGTATATATATATATACAATTGAAAAACAAATTTCAAAATCAAAATAATTTTTTTGAGAACAAATATTAATATAAAAAACCTTTTGTCTTGAACATGTAAATCAAAAGAGATTCCAATAACATTAAAATGAAAACAAAAGTTCTCACTAATTCTCCTTGTCTATGAGAGGCTCTTTGATAATACATATCAGCTTTATTTTAAACTAACTTTCTTTTTAATTCCAAATCATAATATGTATTCCTTAATTTCTATGGAAGATCAGTTAAATATAACCTTTATGAATTCAGAATTAATCTAAGAAATTGGCACTTACTATAAGATTAGTATGGTTTTATCACAAAATTATTTTGATCTTCCAAAAAAATTAAAGTAATATATCTTTATGATTTGGAATTAAAAAGTAAATATCATATATATGACTAAAAGTTAACTGATAACAAGCATTTTTAATGTCCTATATTTGTAAACAGTCAAAAATTGCTGACATATGACACAGTTATTATTTCAAAATATTTTCCTCCCCAATTCACCAACTGCTTATAAAGTCCTGCCTGTCCATCCGGAATAGTAATAATAATAAGGGAACATTATAATAGAATTACAGATAGCAGTGATTAGCAATTTGCACCTAAACAATCTTGCAAAGGTGCCGGGGTTTATTTTAAATTCAAGGCGAAAAATTTACATATTTTCTTGCAATTACTTCCTTCTATTGGTTTAAACAGATGTTTATCTAAAAATATTCTAAAAAATTATCAGTCATAAAAATACTTTTCATTATTAGCTTTCTACTCTAAGAAATGTTTTTATGATGTTATATTGATATTGACTGATTCGTAATGAAGATTCTAAAAAATGTAGACAAGTTTTGATTTTTCATACTGCAAAAATATACTTTTTATAACGACATTCATAGGACACTGCCGCTGTAGTAACTTCATCTATATAATAAAAGCCGTATTTTGTATCTATCTATCTATGTACGCATTTAGGAATGTTTGTAGGAAAGATGCCCCCCTCCTTGCGACGCTGGTTTACCAGCTAGTATAAAATAGTTATTTTAAAAATGTGATTTTTAAGTCTTGGGTATATTCTTCATTTGGATCACCAAGCCCTATGCTTCTTTAAATTTGTTGGATATAAAAAAAGTAATTATATATTTTAAAAAATGTATGAAGTAATTTGTCTTTATCAATGATTCCTTTTGATTCTGTAAATGATAAAATGAGAAGTTTTTATCAGATACTTTACAATCACGACAATCCACAGACTTCAGTGTGACTATAGTCCAAGTTCTCGATGATGCATTGGGTAGGATTCGAACTCGGAACCCTAGGGCGCCAAGCCGAATCGGCTAACCATTACACCACCGAGACTTACAATCATAAATTTTACCATCCACATATAATTTTCTTACTTTTAGATCCTAAATCAAGGGTACAAAAAGTTAAGAGAGTGTTGTGGAGCAATATTTTTCTTAAAATCAAGACAACAATGATATTTTAGTAATTATATGTTATATATATATATATATATATATATATGAAAGTAAAATAATAGATAAAAAAGTATCTTGTTTATTCTCAATAATTATTTATATATTTCAAAACGAAACTGAAAACTTTTTAATTATAAATTTCACTGTAAACCTTTTTGATAAAAAGAACAATAAAAATAAAGTATAATAACCTTTATAGATAAATCTTATTAAAACACTTTATAATATGTTAATCTGTTGGTTTAAAAATTCCTCAAAATAAACTGGGTTTTAATTACAGCTTTATATATAAAAACTATAAAAGAGAACTAAAATCGACATCGGCTGATGATTGAAAGTGTATATGTTTTTAAAATGGTCCGAGCAATACAAAAAAGTTTGATATCGCTGAATAAAAAAAGAAATGAACCAAATAATCAAATGTCAATAAATACACACCAGGAACAAAAACCTTTGAAGGCAGGTCAAATTTAAAAACAACATTTATATACACAAAACCTGGTCACCTGTGGTGTTGAACGATTTTAAGTCTACCGTTCACAAGTTAAGCAGTTGGCCATGATAACAGTTTACCCCTTGCTTTTTGCTAGAATACAAGTTTTTACAGGAAGGTAAAGACAAAAGAAGCTTTCAGATGGCAAGAACATGACCAACATCAACATAGTGGACGCAATTATTGACTTTCTCATAGGTTAGCTTACTGGCAATACATTGCGGAAAAATACAGGCGATAAATATACCAGTCGTTGCATTTTAAAATATTGCGTACAAATGCATCTTATGGTGATGGATGAGAGTTTACTAAATGATTCTAAACTCAAAAAAGATGCCCATCAGAACATGTTTGATTTCAAAGTCAGAATGTTCAGAGTTGATAAAAAGTTTGTTGGAATCCATAATTCTTTTTTACTGTAGAACTATGTTGATGATTTATGATTTATAAAGTGACAAAAATATACAAAAATAATTAGCTATTTAGTACAGTATCACTGATTTCTTTTTGGTTTTTCTTTTTACTTTCACTTTGATTCAAAATGATTCATCAATTTATACATAAAGGAATAGGTGTAAATCAAAGGGAAAATCTGGTTAAAACTTCCTGGGAAGTAAGACCTGGAAACAGTGAGCAAAACAATAAAGAATAACAAAAGAAATAATCAATAACAAAACCAAGAAGTGAGCCAGACAGAACTTTTTAAAACAATAACAACAAGATTAAATAGAGTTAAAAACCCAACATTAAATACTGACAACATGATTTAGTAGTCTAAGAAATCTTAGCTATACAAACGTTTTTGTCGATCTTTCGTGGATATTTTTTGTTTCGAGAGGGTTATATATAGAGTTTTCCAAAACACTGCAAGAAAGAAATTGTGAGCAAAATAAAAGAAGTTACCTCTTTCTTTATACCGTCATTTCCCCTCGAAGGAGACTGTGCATTTACATGGATAAAGTTTTCAGTCCTTTTTCTTATATCCACCAGCTCCCCAGGTTTGTCCTCTGCCATTTTCTCATGACTCTCAGTTTTCCAGACAGTCACCAAATATCTCGTTGCTATTTTGTTACATCAAGACCGAGAAAATAGTGTTCATGGGCCTTCCCCGGGGGATCAACATCATTACCCCAGTCAAAACAAAACAAACCTAGACTTCGCTAAAAACCGCTGACACTGCAAAAAATCGCAGAGAAAAACCATTCTGTTAGCAGACGATTGGTGGTTGTTCATTTTCTTGATTTTTCTTTAAGATCGGCTTAGAATAAGGATTTAGAATTTCAAATCTATGGTATAAATTTGTGAACGTTTACCCCCCGTAGAAGGGCAAAGATTCGTTTTACTTCCATCATAATCGCCCACGAAATTCCTTTGTATGACAACAAAAGGGGAAGGAATTTGACCATTTTTTATGAACCGTATTTACATGACTCGCTCGTTACCGTTTAGCGGGAAATTGTAAAAATATCATCAACTGCCAGAAGTAGAAATCAAGAAGTGTCGTGCCCCCAATTTTTTGTTTTTGTAGAGACTGATTTTTACCTCATGTTGTTTACATACTAAACGCAAATTCCTTTCTCGAATTTAACGGGGTTTCCCAGGAACTGTTTGAAGTGGGGGGTGGGTCGTTCGTTTCCTTAAGGGTTTTTTTAGAATCTATAAAGCTATGTCGTTCCGCCGGCCCTGATCACGCTTTCATATTTGTGCGATGCTGTATATGCTACCCAAAGAATATAAGATAGTTAACGGGAAATGATACCGAGATTAAAGCCAAACAAACAAAAAACTTGAAATGGTCACATGATAGGGATAAAAATGCAAAAACATCCAAGTCCCTCTAATTACAGGGAATTCTAGGACCTTATATGGTGATTTGATGCACAGCCGTCAAGGTTTGGTGTCATTTTCAACAGCTGAACTCGGACCAGAGGGGAAACGAGAGACACATTGAACATTCCATCAGGATGAATAGATAGATAATTAATTGAACATTGATTGACGATTGTTTCATTTACAACAAAATTGGGAGATTATTAAATTGTAAATGGTTCACGAGGGGAAATTAAGAATTGGCTCCTGGTTCAAGGTACATGAGATGTGTACACGTCACACACGCAAAAAGAAACTTTCACAACTTTTTTTTTATAAGTGTTTTTCTTGTTAAAGTAGCCCAAATAATATTCGAGTACTTGTTTTGCCTAAAAAAAACTTCCTCACAACACAATTATTGATACTTTTTCCCCGAAACAGAATTTAACTAAGAATTCTTTCAGCATCGGATATGTTTGTTTATGGTAATGCTATTTTTTGTCCAGGAAATTAATCAATACCATCTCCTTTGTGAATGACGCGCTGATTTATGGCCTTAGGCTTCCGTATCACGTGATGTTGGACCAAAACCTTTTCCCCAAAAAAACAAACGGGTTTCATGACCAAAAAAGACAAACTCGTTAAAATTCTTCTTTTTTCTCTCATTTTTAAAAACTCTAAAGATATGGTATGCGTAGTGAGGTTCTAGTAAAACATAAAAACGAGGTTATAACGAATATATACAATAACACGTGGACGGAACGTGACAAAGCATGAACACAACATTGCTCACCACACAGACAAACTGGGCTGAAAAACTAACGGGTGTGTGCCGTGGACCATTGCACTTTTAGTTTGCAAGTATGTAACAATTAGTGGGACTTTTGCTGGTTGATATTGATACCCTTTGAGGGCCTGTAAAATGACGATAACTTACTTCTTTTTTGCACAATGGTCATTGTTCTAGTGTTTCCACCATAGAGGAAGTTTCCGTTTTGACTTTTTGACTCACCGCAAAATCATGTCATTCATGGCTTTTCTCTACCATGACAACGCGCACATTTAAAAAGAATAGCCATAGTGGCAGAAACAGGCGGCGGAAACTACGGTTTTCTTGGAATGCTTCCTCTTTGCTTTATAAGAGTTAAAGGATGGTAGACGACTTATATAGATATTTTAGATAACTTTCAAACAGATATTCCAAAAAAAATTTATCAAATACTTTGAAATGTCCATTTTGCCGAACAAAACTAATTTGAAAAATGAGTAGGAAACAACTCTGTTTCCGGAGAAATTTTCGTGAGAGTAATTTTTTTTGCAACGAGTTCTGCTTTTGGTATTTGGAAAAGAAATGACTGGCAAAGCAAAGAAAGCATACAAACAAAAATACATAAACCGTTTATATATTACCAATTTTCAGATACTGTACTTAAAAATATATATAAATATTTACAATTTCAAATTATAGGGTAATTGTACCAAAACTATTATCGTACATCAACATCCGAGCGACCTGAAGCTGGAAACTCCTTTGCAGGGAGATAAGTAGCTAGAACAACGTCCCGATCCAAGGGTACCGTTTTGCTTTTTATTTCCCCGATTGTCAGTAAAAAACGATGCACCAATCAAAAGGCCTTATTTTTCAAACCATACCACGGTATTGTTTCCCCGATTTTCAGTATTATCAAAAAAGCAAAACGGTACCCTGGGATCGAGGCTGTAGCTGGAAAACCCTTTACAAACATTCACATATAAGACTTTTCGGACAAAACAGTGTCGGACAAAAGGGACGAAAAATCTTCCAGTTTTTCTCATAGACTTTGCGTGAATTTTGGAAAAAAATGACGAGATTTTCTGGCCGACATTGCGAGAGAAAAAGTTGCCTTGTTATGCTAAAAGTGAGAATATTGAACCATTGCGTAGGCGATAGATGAGGGTCCTCTAAACCAACATAAGCATGTGGGGACGAGAAACTATTTGACGAATTAACGATATTTATATCATTACAAAGGAAGTAGCAAAACGGAACGAGCTTTTAATTAGTTAATTACTCGAAAATATTGCAATTAAAAATCTGTAACTACCATTTCGCAATTTAGCATTGACGTTTTTTTAGCTTTTTCTTCGAGAAAAAATTACCAGTCAATTTCTACATTACCAGGGTAGGAGAGTCACACCCTCAATTCTTGTTATGATTCTTTGAAATAATCTTAGATTTAATAAGTCGCTCTACGGGAAATGTCGGAAAATCGGAGAAAACGGGAAATACGGAACAAGGGAATCAGCTCCCATTCTTCTGTTCTCCGTGAAGTTTGAAAAAGTTGTTTAAATAGGAGAGACTATTTCTAGTCTATAATAATATTAACAAATTTGAAATATCGCCACCCCTGTAGCCTTTAAATATGCGCTTTAAGCCTGTTTTATCAGTTTAATAGCGACAGTTAGGCCACTTTACCTAACACTTCAAACGTTCCAGTACTATTATCGGCAAAATTTTAATTGTGAAGACAAATGGCTTCTGATTACTATTCGGTACGAAAAGCTCTTGGTCTGCATATAATTGCCTATTGCCTGGACTCTTCTTTGTTTTTTATTTTGTGTAGGTTTTAGTACTCGAGGGTCTCGTCAAGTGTTGTTGTTATAACAGATGAGGGTCTCATACTTGCAGCGTCTTCAAGAAAATTAGTGAGAATGGCCAACTGCTTTTCCATGCCTTTGTGAATCTGTTCAATTCTGAAAAAGAAAAAAAATGTAGAAACTGAGCACTCATCAAAATCATTATAAACTCAAAGCGGAGGGGTGTTTCCCATTGGTACAGATCGCAGACCTTACACAACACGGGGGGAAACAAGGTGGATTTCCACTTGTCCACTTTTGGATAGGACACGGGTAAAAGTATCATGTCCTATTTGTCTCGGCTGTCCTGACTCTCTGTCCCGAGACAAAAGTTGAATTGAGTTCAACTTTTCCGGGACAGGACGGATCATAGCCAATCAAAATGGCGAGAACGGCTTTTTTATTGTTTAAAGCGAACCAATCAGATTCAAGCATAGCTTTTTTTCCGTACGTCCTGTCCTGTTGATGTCCAAAAATCAAAACAAGTGGTAATCCACCTTAAGACAACTCCGTTTCGCAATGAATGCAAATCAGACTATGTTTCTATTGATACAGATCGCAACGTTGTGCCGTATCAATGGAAGAATATTCAACCCCATATAAAGATCCCAAAAACTTATTTTCTTGTTTCTTTTATATATTTGGACGACGCGGAGAGAATGCGAGGGAAATGCCATGGGAACGAGGATACCCAGAACGAAAAAATGTCGACTATATTTTGGAAAGTTTACCTGTAATAAACGAGTTAGAATTAGACTAGAGCCGCTTCTTTATTACGGATTTAAAAACCGGATTACGGCAATTTCGGAAAAATATTACGGCACGGGAAAACTCAGAAGAAGCAAAAAATACGCTTCGCTCGTCAGAATGTTTTACTTTTTACTCTTTTCTATATCTGGACTAGTGGGAATTTGAGAACGCATTATTCCATCACGGAATTTCAAAAACAAAATTAAATCATTTTTTTCTTCAGCTCAGAAAAATGCCCAAATAACTTCCTTGTTTTATTTTTTCGTGATATGGAGACATTCCTTTGTCCTGTATGTAGACTGTATGAAATCAATTTACTTGCCAACTCGTCATGACATGTCAATGTATATCTGACAAACCAAACCAAACCAACCCTCCCCTCCCATTTAGATAAACACAGTTTGTTTTATGATGATTGCGTTAATCTTTTACCAAGAGAGAGAAAAACACTTGCTTAAAATAGACTCGCTTCTAATTTCGGGAATGAAAAAAGGGAAAAATACACTTTACCAGTGATACCGTATTTATCGCAATTATTATATCATAATCAATCACGTCAAAGAGGTTAGACCCAACATTGAAGGTGCGAGCGACCCATATTTAGAGTTTTCGTATGCTCAAAGTAGAGGTTAATTGCAGAAATCAATAAAGTCCGGAAAACCTTGTTGAAATTTGAACTTAGTAACATAATTGTTCGCGTTGTCTCTCTTCAGAAAGGGAAGAGTTTTATTTACCCTATGTACCTGACCTGTTCACTTCTCTACACACTCCTCTAAAGTTTCCAAAAAGAAATAACAGGCTCTGGACAGACGCACAGTGAATAGAATAAAGCTGTTCATTTCATTGGTAGGGAAAATTTCAGATAGTAAAGAAAACACGAACAAAGGTACAAACTTTCGCAAGTTTTTTTTGAATTTCAGCCAGTTGCGCAAAATTAAATACTGCAGGAAAAATGTGTCAATTTTCAAAAATAAAGCCTGTAAATATAAAGTTTAAACCAAACATATCTTTGTTTTGACAAATTAGTGCAGAATTTTCCAATTTTTTTGGTAAAAATGACAATCTTTAATTCACAAATTAATTAATTTAATAAATTTAATTTTAAAAATCAATTTGAAAGATAAATAGTTTTTTTCTGGAAGCTAAGATTTTTAAGATAGCATAATTTTACAGTTTTTCGTCAGCCATATTTATTCGGACCAAAATGCCGCGTCAAAGTTGACAAAATACCATAAAGTGTAGAAAAGCGTTATGACGTCTAAAATGAAAAAAACGTCTATGTTTAATTTACGATGGGCATGGCGTTATCACTTACTTTTTCTCTCGAATAGATGTGAATTTTTGAACACGCTTAATATCATCCAATAGCAGTACATCTTCTTCGTGATATTTCTAGGATAAAAAATGAATAATGGCCTACTAATCACGTGTCATAACAATAGAAATAAACTTTTTGGGTTTTTTCCCCACTGAGATGTGAGATGTTTGTATCCGTTTTAACGCAATGATACGCACAAAATTTTTTGTAAAACTGTTGTATATTATATCTTGCTCAAGACCTCTTTCAAATTTCAATTGCCAATTGGGAAAATTTAGAAAATGAATTCAAAATAATACAAAAGATATTGATAGTATGCCTTTTTTTACTACCGTAGAAGGTTAAAGTAGTATAATGTATGAAGCAGAAGAGGTATAATAAATACCCCCTGATACTGAAATAATAAAGGACAGCCTTTGGATGGTGATAAAGAAATACGGATTACCTTATCCAGTTCCATGTGTTTTCTCCATTGCAGTTCCAGCCAATCTAAAAAAATGGTGGAGATTTATCATTGGATAAAATCACATGGTGGTTTAAAATCTCACCTGGGGTTCCTATAATCGAATAAAGATTTTCACGTGAAATCTACCGGAGCTTGAAATCAATCGGAGAACGTGTATTTCCGAATTTCGAATGCATTTCAAACAACCACGTGATTAACTAGTAATCAAACATTTTTTTCGGGTGATATTTGGGAAAATCACGCCTAGGTTATTTAACAATACGTATTAACTTGTTAGCCAGATTTTATGTAACAGATGACCCCATGGTCCAGTACCCAAAAAAAATGTCCCGTTCCTTAAAAGTTCAGACCGTCATATAACAAGGACTTTCTATTGGAAGCACTACTCTAGGGCGAGTCTTAAATGATCAGTTACACGGCTAAATAAATTGCACCCTGTTGGTTACCTTGTAATTCCATGGTTACCCTTCATGGATTATTTTTAGCGTGAAGAAATTTTCGATAGTCAAATTCTAATAATTTTTGGGTGGACTTATTTTTGGGTGGACTTATTTTCGCGGATATCAAGTCTTTATTTTAAATGGCATGATTTTAAAGGGGAATTGAGGGAAAAACTACCCCCCCCCTAATTTAACGTTTCCGAAAGTGTCAGCGAATTTGGTAAAGTTTTCACCAAGTTATAGGGTTTTAAAGTTTTCAAAATATCAACATTGATGACGTCACATCCTCCCAACGTGCAAAATGTTATCGGTGTGTAAGCTGTGTTGTGTTGTTTTTCGGCATGATTCACATGGCTCACTATCACATTTTTCTTCTCATAAGATACATATACACAAAACAAAACATTCTGTAAAAAAAATACGAAAGAGATAAATCATTTTATTGATGTCTTTGTCTATTTCATTTCCTGTTTTGTCTATTTCATTGAATAAGTATTGATTTGAGTTTTTTTTAGTCTTTTTCTTTTGATTATGGTTATAACAACGTTGTTTGTTTCATGGTTGCTAATAAAATAACTATTTGACTCTGAA
>JAYRBV010034236.1:0-19853 GCA_036023255.1 Mitrocomella polydiademata
ATTTTTAGACAACTAATAAAGTAGTAAATATATTGTCGGACCCTTCAGGTCTTAACTATACACGAACCCTTGGATCTTTTTTTGTTACAAGCACATCCATAAAAAAAATTAAATTCTTGAATACATACATTTATAAGCTACAAAGGTTTAATTCAAAGGAAAAATCCTAGTAAATCAAAAAAGGGTTTAATACTTGAATCTATCAATCTGTTAAATGATTATAAGGATTGGGACCAAGAATCTACGATACCTTTTCTGTCATGATATGGTGGCACTTCCTCAACCTCCTGTTATCTGTTGTCAGTTTTTCTGCTACGATTTGCAATTTATTGATGTACTGTTCAACTTCTTTAGGATTGTCCCAAGTCACCTGTGTATTCGAGCCTTTATTTTTGGAGCCGTTGTTTGGGTTTTTTACTAGCTTTTCAAACGCTAATGCAGTGTCCAACATAATGGATTGTTGACATGCAACCATTTGTTTATCAATCGTATTGTAAAAGTGAGCAACCTGAATTGGGAAAGAAAGAGTCAGCAATGGTGTATGATTGGTTTACTTGAGCACCACATTATAACATATTTGAATAAAAAGAAAACAACATTTCCTAAAATCTGTCAAAACCCTCATTATAAAATTCTGAACTTGAGAGTTATCGATCTAACTGACCTGTTTTAAAATGATGGCTTGCTGGTAGAACTTCATAGCTTTAGATGATGTTGACTGTATCTTTGAAGGCACATTGAAACCAAGACCTTGAAACTGTCTCACTTCACGTATCAGTTTGACCAAGTTTTCATCATATTGAACTTCAAGTTTTCCGTCAGAATGGTTGAGCTCCATTAACCTACCAGTTGTCTTGAGGCTATATTCAAAATATAAAAATGAAAATATGAAGTTGCTGAAGTTGTTATTGACAACAAACTTTAAAAAAATGTCGTGATATACAGAAATTACAATAATTACTTGGTTATAATCTTTTGAACATACGTTATATCCAGTAAAAAAAAACACAATTTACCATAAAGATTCATTGTCGATATTTTCTGTAGTATCCTTAATCCAGTTTTCATAGTTGTCTTTAATATACACAGCTATTTCATTAATGAGTCCAGTACAAAACTTTTGGAATTTTTCAAATGAGCTTGTATCAGATAAAAGAGTTTCTGAGGATGATAACAATTCTTTGACCTAAAAAACAAAATGAATCAAGTCTGGATTACTGAAACTAAACAACATGTAGTCAAATTGCTCACAATCAGAACAGCAAAATCTATACAAGACAATCTAAGCAATTCTTATGCCACAGAGAGTATGCAATTAGATAAATGAATAATTTTTTTGCTCAATATGTCAAGTTGGTTTTTACAAACATAACAAAAACTAATAACAAAGCCTCTTGTTTGACAATTACGTTTTGTCTTATCAAATACTGAAATTAAAATGCTTGGTTAAGGATTAATTTACATTAAATTGAAAGAATTGGTAAAATGACAAAATGTACTTACTCTTGCTTCTAGCTGTCTTCCCCACATAATGTAATTGATAATTTCAGGCATATTATGGCCTTTTGGTGGGCCTTCTCCCTTTGAAAAGGTTGATTTGGCTTGAAAGTCTGACTTCAAACCCTTCACATACTCATACAATTGACCAATTAACGTCTCCCTAAAAGTGTGAGTGTTATAGTCAAAACATTTAACATAACTTTAAGTGTACTTTTTGGGCCATTTAGAAATACTAGTACTTTTCATCTTATTAAGATTAAAAATTTGAGCAAAAGCTCTTAAAGCAAAACACTTTTCTTCCAGGGGGGTAAAACTGACCATTTGTTTTCAAAATAGCTGTTTGCAACAAGTATTAATTATATACCTTTCTGCTGTAAGTGCTTTCTTAATACTTGGTCTATTGATAAGCTCCTTGTAACGTTGAAACTCTCGTAGCAACTGAAGAAAATATATACAAAGTATGATTTATGAAAAATTTGACTGTCAGCGCTTCCCTCTTACATGCTGTTTTTGCATAAAAAACCATTTTCAAAGAAAAACCCTGTCTGTTAAAAAAGTTGTAAAGTATTTGCAAATATTGAGAGAAACTGTTGAAAGGAAATTTATTCAAAATCTTCATCAATATAATTAAATTAAGATACATTATTGCATGTCAAAAATGCCAAAAAAAGTATTAACCTGAAAAGACTTAGCCTTGCTATCAGATAGCTTTTCCCTGAGCTTTAATGCAATTCGTTCTTCAGTTGGCTCGATATCTTTATTGTATTGAGCGACAGCAGCATTCCATAAAGGAACTGTAAATGGATTATACTGCACAGGATTCAATCCAACAAAAGGCTGAAAAGCTTGATTGTTATTCAAAAATTGACGTTCACCAGATGACAGAAGTTGGTTGTGTTGTTCATGTATCACTCGAATTTTCAAAATCTGAAAGGAAGAAAAATCCGGAATTATGATCAAAATATGATTTGAAAGTAGCAGTTATTGTTTGTTTTGCATAGTGTCCTCCTAGGTCAGCTCCCCCCTTCAATTTTTCCTTAAAATTATGTTCCCCCCCTTTAAATTCCCCTCTTCACTTTTGAAAATTTTGTTCTCCCCCCCCCCCCCCTTTTTGCCAGTCCCCCCCTCTAATTTTTGAAAATTTTGTTCCCCCCCTCCACTTTTGAATTTTTTTCTCTGCCCTCCAATTTTCATACTGTCTATTCTCTTTGGGTTTACTTCCAGCCTCATCATCATCATCATCAATAAGGACCGGACCTATTTTTCGCTTGCGTGGCTTAAAAAAGTCCATTATTTTCTCAAATTTGATGATCAAATTCGAGGACTTTTCAAGGACTTTAGATTTTAGACTTTTTTGACTTTTTAGTAGGGAAAAATCAATTTGTAAACTCAAAAACTTGGAACAATTTTCAATGCTGTCCTTGAAATTAAAGCTTTATTCTGTGTCATATGACCCACCATGGTTGACCCTGAGCGAGGGAAATTTGAAATATTGAGCTTTCAGATCTCTGCAAAATGAACTCAAAAATGCACAAAGGGGGGAGGACACTATGTTTTGCTAAGCTACTGTCTGTATTGATTACTATTATTATTCAAAGTAGTAATCTACTGAGACACACTGTAGGGTTAACTTTGCTCAATCTATAAATAATATATAATTTCCTTATATTACATAATTAAAGTTGGCTAACTATGTATCTAAATTTACCTCTTTGAAGCGATCTCTCAGTTTCATCAAATTATCAGGTACATATTTGTCATCTTTCCACAGGTGAGCGTGGTAAGTTTTCCAAAATTTTACTGTCAGTGTATCACAAACATCCCTCCATTTTTCACATATCTGAATAGAGTATTGGAGTTTTTCCTTCACAACACTGAACTTAAGTTTCCAGATATCTGCACCTGACATTTTCTTTTGGATGTAGCGACCAATGCTCCCACCAAATATGTCAAAAATATGAATCATTCGTTTTTGAGGGTACTCCTTTTGGTCGTCCTGCTTCCAAATTTCATCAAGAATATCCATAGAAATGTCTACAGTTTCCAACACATCTGCCAGCTCCAAAGGATCAAGATTAGAAAAGTCTTTGCTGAAATTAGCTAATGTAAGATAATAAGAAATTAATAGTGGGAGAAGCAATTTAGGGTTTTCTACCCTAATGAAAGAATACGAAACAGTGCAATGAAATAAGATTATAACATTGTGATACTTACATCTGTTGAAAATCTCTTTGAAAGATTTTGCTCTATCATCTCCCTTATTTGCTGAATCTTCCCAAAACTGAAATTCGTCAGCTGGTGTTAAAATTGATGAAAAACTTTGCTCTCCACTCTTCTTATCTGATCCTAGGTAATCACCTGTCTTCCTTAAATAGCTTCCCAACCCAGCTTCGAGTTCACTTAATAAATTTTGTAGCTTTGGATCTACACTCTTATTGGAGATGTCACCATTCAGAATCAATGGTCCAAATATCTTCTTAATGGTATGATACAAGGTGCTTGCGGGAGATTGGAACATGGATGACACAAGAACATTTTGGTGGATGTTATCAGGTGTGATACTATCTGGTCTCAGTTTGAAGAAAATTATGCATTGCTCATCTGGATTGTTACTTTGAAGGTCCTTATACAGCTGTACATTCTTTCCATTCTGCAAAATACTAACTAAGATGGATTGGTTACCATCATCCAAAAAACTGTTGAGTTCCTTAGACTTTTGATGTTCAGATAAAGACTTTTCAGATGAGTTGATTCCAAAATAATTTGCTATTGTCACCAAAATGAAATCCTTTCTTGAGTCCTGAGACATTCTGATTTTGATATATTTTGCAATTTATTACATCACAATCTACTAGAAATAAATGGTTAAAGACGTTGTGAGTAAACTACAGTACACTGATTAAAGTGGAGATTTCATTTCAATTGAATACAATTGTTAATCCAGTGGAATAGTTAGATTATAGTCACGCTTCTGTCAAGGTGTGTGATTAACAATTAAGAGTTTGTTAAACTATTAAAAGCACTCACCATCGGATGATGTGTGACTATGTTCTAGACATAGACATAAGACCCATTTTTTTATTGTTTTCTTTGTATAATTTTTATGTGAAAACCAAGAAGATTTCATTGATGAAATGTTCTCAGGGTTAAAGTGTAAACTTTTTTCAGAGCCAGATTCGGAAGAGGTAGACTTATAAGTAAGTAAGTAAGTAAGTAAATATTTATTTGCCTATTTTTGGTTATATACAAATCTTTATTAAAGTCAGGTGGCTGGAGACCACACCAATAGCCAAGGCCATCATAGTGTCTACAAGAAGTGTAAAATGTACAGGCACAGTTACAGTATACTTACCTGAGTTTTATTTCATGCTAGTTAATGACCATAACAACACTAATTAGATTAAACTTCTCATAAAATTTGATCACAACACGGTAATACCAATAATATCAGTATATTTACCGGTAAATAATTATATTTATTATTATTATTAATATTATTATTATATTTATACATAAAATAACTTGGGAAAGAAATTTGCGCGGCCAATTATGTTATCGGTAATTTATTATGAATGACAAACTACTGGTAAATAAAGTTTGAGTACCGGTAAACTGTTTTTGAATTACCGATATACCAATACTATCTTTTAAAAATTATCGGTAATACCAATATACCGATAAATTCATGTACTCTTTTTCCCATAGAGCGTCAAATATATTGATATGATTGCAGGTAGGACCCTCCCAATACACACCGAATAGTAGTATTTTTTCCGACATTTTCTCATGGAAACATAAATAAAGACAAGTCCTATTTATCTGGTGTTGTTTGTGGTAGTCTCAGTCTTCTCATTATGTTTTTAGGTGGGAGCGTTATTAATAGCGCTCCTTGTTAAGACCTAGGAGCGTGATCGTGCTATAAGATAATGCTTGGAAATCCCCTCTCAATTTTTGTTTACAAAAGTACTCTTTTGCCATATTTATCCATATTTCTAATTAATTATTTGTTTTTCTTTATTAGAGGTGCCATTATTTTTCTAAATATATTTGTTCTTTTGATTTTTAAAGAAGCTTTTATATGCATGACATAAATAGAAAAGCATGCTTTCTTTTTTTACAAATAGAAAAAGATCTTATGGGGCACATTAATGATCAAGAATAAACATGAACATCTGTGATACTTTTTTTGTACTTTGAATGAGAAAAATTTCCTCTTTTTTTTTCTAAGTAAGGGAAATTCCCGTTTTTCCTTTTAATAGCAACACCTGTGATAGGTGATTGCAATTGAAAACGAAACAAGAGATAGCTTCCTTTTCTTTCATTGTTTTGTTACTTATTCTAAACAAAACGTTATTTCAAAACAGCAAATACTTAAAAAGATGGTTAGATTTGTTTTCTATTTATTAAAGAATGACATTTACAGAACAATTTTCAACGAAATAAGGAGCGCGATTGATCACGCTCCTAAGATTTTAGGAGCGCTGCAGGGAGCGTGAGCGTGATCGCGCTCCTCGTAATGAGAAGACTGTAGTCTGGCTTGAAGACTGTTTCCTAATTAGGAGACACTGCAAATGTTTTCTAATTAGGACGTTTACCTGTCATCTGCCACGACCCTGGGGGACCCCCATAAGATTGACGAAAATACGGGGTGTACGGGGGAATTTTTCCATTAGCTTTTTTCATTACACATGTACAGGGTGTACGGGGGACCTAAATTCTACAATTATTAGCACCCTCGTACAAGTACTTTTGGTGAAGTCTCAAGCACTTAAACCAGCCCTACTTCCACATGCTAACACCCAAATGCCCTGACAAACAAAATGTAACCGATCGAGTTTGGAGGTGACCTGCATGTAACTCTGTACCAGTGTAACCAGTGTAACCATTCGCAATATACATTTGTTCTACGGGTGGGTGCGCACCAATGCTGGGTCAGCCAAAAGCAGCAGCTCATTGGAGGGAATTAGTGCCTCATACATATGACTTACAGGTGAGTGCTTGATGATTCGATGTTAGAGGGGGTTGGGTGTCTAATATTACTGACGTTAACCACATGGCAATTTATTTGAAAACATTTAGTTTCCTTCTTTCAGGAGGTTTGTATCTCTGTTATTCATGAACAACAATAATAACAAAACATGAGCACTACGCGCTTTAAATACCACGCCCCGCGCCCCTTCACTCAGTGTTCTATAAAAGAGAAGAGCAACTTTTATTTACAGTAGGTCTTTTTATTGACGTCAAAAACAATGAATGTGAAGACATTGCATTGGTTTCTTATTTGACGGGTGTAAATATTCACGGAGGTATAAAAATATACAAAGCTGTACGAAAAATGTAGGATTAAGATAAAAGAAACCCCCCGGGCAAGGAGTCGGCCCTGAACAAATGACTTTTTTTCTTGGTTATCTTTTGGGTCGAACAAAGCGAAACTAAAACGTGTGGTATAAGTGCGACGACCAAGTGTTAGTGTCTAACAAAGGGAAATTGTTCCTTGGTCTTATTCCAAAACAAAAGGTGTGACCTTAAAAGTGGCTCACACTCGAGTAATAATTAGACATATGAAACTGATATATAAAACTGTTGGACTAAGACCACCCTTACACAGTACTGGGGATATAATTAATTAGACTCTGAACGCCCCGTACAACCCCCGTACGTACACCTCGTACTTTCTCGTCAATTTCTCGTCAACCACATAAAAAATACAGGAGTTGAACACCTTAAAGCCAAACAAATATCTAGTGTATTTGTTGATTATTTTTAATAACAGACTTTTACAGCATGCAGGCATCAGTCAGTTGTTGGATGGCTTTTCGTCTTGAAATTTTAAAAAAAATCAAGAAAATCTAGCACAACTTTAAGCACGCTATTAATAACTATTTAGCTCAAGCTATACAAAATTTTATTGTTAGTAAAATAAAATAAAGTATAATTGGTAGGCAATTATGAAATAATTTACAGTGTACAAAATTGTTAAAAAAAAGATATGTCCGGCAAGAGGAACAACAACATGTTTGAGATTTCCCTGGTTTTCGAAGGTTGTTTAGTAAGCGAGACACCGCGTTACTTACCGCACTTTGTTGTTGATTAAGCCAAAATATTTTACGGTCGAAAGAGTACATTATTGATAAGTTTTAGTATACATGGTAACTGATAAAATTCATGTTTTCATCTCTTGACTTGATGTAACCAGACACAACAATTTCAAATTTCCCTGGCGCCCGCGAGGAATATCGCGCGCCAGCCCAACGACGAACGAGCGATATGAGGAAAATAAAAGAATCATAAACCTTACTTCAACCTCGTTCCCAGGGCCTCTTCTCGCTTTTTACGGCGCCGAGGAAGAAGTTTACTGATGGCAAGATATACCGTTTTACCGTTCATCAAAATGGCGCCGTAAAACTGGTTTTTGTTCAATTACTCAGGATTAGCATAAATTTCTCAATTTGGTATGGCAGTTCTTTTTTTCGTCTTGGTAATGCGCTTCTTTTAAGCTATAATATAGCATGTACCAGACCGCCCGTGCGGTACGGAATTTCGGGGAAATCTAGGGAGGAATAAAATTCCGTACCGCACGGGGTGGTCTGGTACAGGCTTGCTATAATATACAGAATAAGGAAAATTATTTTCCTTGTCTACCTGCTCGTCTTTGAGTTGACAGCCAAAAATGTGAAAGAGAGATTTTTAGGTTCTATATAATATAAGAAGTGCGGAACGATGGGGAAATCATGCGGAATGGTTTCCTAGCTACCTCGTCTTGTACAGGCTATGACTTATGTAATGGTATGAGCAAGTAAGTATATACAGGGTCATGTGATTAAACTCCAAAAATGGTTGAAATCAAATCTATTCTATATTTTTTAGTTTAAGTGCAGGTGTAACATCAACTCTATTGCTCACTGTAACACACCAACAAATGGATGACTAAAATTTAATAACGTCTTGTTCATATATATAGTACGAATCACTAGGAGACTACAAAATTGAAGTAGGTCTGTATTTATGATAACACCTACTTTTTAGAACGTTAAAAAAACTGGTCAAACATGAGAGCTCAATGTCTAAAACTAAAGATTCACGCTTGTAAAAATCCACGGAGTCTAAGCACTATACAGACTACCACACTTTGTACCATTTCAACTGGACCGATGACTAAGGAAGATTTAAAAAATTAGAGGGATAAAGTGAACAATCCAAGTAGTTTTTATAATATGTGTGCTTTATATTTTTTTAATTTTCATATACCTCAAATATTGAATTTATTAATTAATTAATGAAATATTATAATTTATGCTAATTAACACCAAATTGGTTTCCTCTACTCTAGGCCAGTTTTTCTTTTTGTGAAAGACTAGTGGGGCAACCAAACCACAACGGTGTCTGGTGTTATGAATAGCTGTAACGAAACTTAAAACTTATGGTCCTTAGTAGTCGATGTTAAAGATTATGCTCATTGTAATAGCTTTGAAGGTATTAGCCTGTGTATCTGGAACGGAACTTTCACTACAGGAGGAAAAAAATTCCCTTTCTCGTCATAGCAAGCAAAGCGAACTATTCAAAATCGAAGGATTGTTTTTTGTCACGTGCTTAGAAAACTGTGATATTTGAGCTAATTGGAAAAAACACAACCAAATATATCGAACAAAAATCATCTATCAAAATATAATATAAATTTCGTAAAAAAGTCATTAAAGTATTAATAAAATCAAACATGCCTAATTTAAATATAATCTATTATCTTTGATTCCATATATACTATAGATATATTATTCAAAATTTAAATGAAATTAAGCGAGTAACTAAAAAGTATAATCGAACAGTCTATAAAAATTAGAAAAGTCGAGCGTGAAAAGTGAATAGCTGAATTTTTACTAGTAGTGACATCGATCATTTACATCGACACGTGAACGTGACAGTAGCATAATCATTATTGGCATTTACTTGAACATGATATTATTTGATGGTGGGTTTGTTTGATAAGGTAATGATTGTGGAGGCTGTTGCATGCAGTACATCAGATTTTCACTCGGTTGATGATGATAATAGGGTACCAAATATTGACTTCCTTGGTTTGGTTGTGTGGTGAATGTTGGAGGCACTGGACTGTACAACTAAGCAAAAAGTGAAAACAACAAAGGTTAAACAGTGTGTCCTGAAAAAATGTCTACTTCAAACGATAGAAATTGAAAGATACAGTAGAATGCCTTTCCGATGCACAACATCAATACACCTTTCCACGGTTTGCGAAAAGCTATACACGCGCATCTCACTTCAGGTTTGTTTACCTCCGAAAAAATATATATTTTGCGGAACAGTTACAGGCCGTGGAAAGATGCATTCTCTTGTGCTTTCAGCTCTAAATTAGAGGTTTTTAATATTTATAATTTTTAATGGCAAGAGATTGATTTGGCGCTGTGGGAATTCAAATGTTGACGAAATGTTTTTTTGTCTTGTTGAAGCTGCATGTGACGTCTTTTTTCTATATACATATTTTTCGGAGGTAAACAAACACGAAGTGAGCTTCAAAAAGATGCGCGCGCATAGCTTTTCGCAAACCCGTGGAAAGGTGTATTGACTTTCTGGGAATATTGAATGTAAATAGATAGATAATCCAAGGCTAATAAAGATATAATTTTTTATAATTTTGTAGCTACTCAAACTCTCAAATTAGATGCCTCGAAGAGCTTTTGTATACGTATTTTGAAAGAACCAGAAGTCAAAATCTCTTAGTGAAATTAAAATCGTAAGTTACTTTTCATGAATCAATTTAAAACAAAATGTGTATTATTTTAGAGAAAGATATGTTTTTGAAAAAGGCAAACCACAAATATTTTCTTACCCCCCAAAGATACTCAGTCAGAATGTTTTCATTGGAAGAAACAAACTAGAGAGAGATGAGAGTTGGGATGTAAATTACCTTGGGTGGTAATTGATTGGCTGTCATGAGTAGTGTCTGTGGATGGTTGGTAGAAGGATGCTGCAAAGATTCATAATCATGCATAGTAATTGGCGTCGAGTATGTTCGACTACGCCCTGGGTGTTGATGATACATACTTGGCGGGGGCGGTTGAAGTTGAGGAAAGAAGATTGCTTCTTCTTCAGGAATAATTACTGAGGGTGGAGATAGTGTTGATTGCATGGCGAGTGGCGGTGAAGAATGTGTACGTGATCGTGAATTAGTAGTAATGAGAACAGGGAACCCTTCCATGTTTTCCTTTCCTTTCAATAAGAATCGAGCACCCGGCATTGGAGGTTTCAAATCCTTTTCGTACAAAGTGAGATGCTCTATCGAAGGAGGTGTATTAGGTGGAGTGAGGAATGCTGAAGTTTGCTGCATCATGTTGCTTGGCATCATCAACCATTCTAAAAGGGAATTTCATAAAGAGTTATGATACAAAAGGTATGTGTGACAATGCTCAGCGTAAGTTTGTTTCATGTGCCATTCATAAAGCCAAGGTTTTATTACAGTGCGGTGTTCCAAATTAATAGTAGGTAACTTCGAAACCAGTTCCATTTCGGTATGAATTTAACAATTTTTTTTAGGGTACACTGTATGTACTAATTGTAGGCTTTCATTGATAGCATTAGATGGGAATATAAAATGGTCACTCTTTCACTCACGCACTTTTTGATTGTTAATTACACACCTTTAAAGAAGCGTGACGATGCTCAGCATTTAAAGTTTGTTTCATAAATTGTCATTCATAAAAGTCATAACCTGCTGTACTCACTTTACGCTCGATTCTAATTCCACCGAACATGCAAGTAAAAACTGTTAGGGGCTGATCACATGAGGCGGGCTAGCCCGGTTAATACAAGAAAAGTCAGCCCGGCAACCGGGCTGGCCCGTTTTCTCATGTGATCTCAAAACAAATTTATGAGGTTTTTTTCACATCACCGAGATCCTGACAAAGCAAGCCAGCCCGCTTTGCCGGGATGACTTTTCTCATGTATAATCACCCCCTTACTTTTTGTAGGAGAAACGTGTTCAAATTGCGATGCATTTCTTCGGATTGCTTTTCGGATTCTTAACTTAGCACCATTCATTCGAATTGTTTTGCGTGCCACCAAATGTTCAACATTCTCGTCATCCTCAAAGGTAACAAACCCGTACCTAAAATTTTAAATACCACTTATATTATGCAGCGATTCCGAAGATTAATCTCGTTTACTCTAAAGTACGGAAGAATGTAGTTGAGTCTCAAAGGAGTAACAATTCGTTAATGCGCAATATAAATAAATATGAACAAAAGTGCACCCTTAATCTTAAGAATCTATGCAGAAACGGTATTTTGGGGACAGTTAATTTGTCACAATTTCAAGGAAACCACACATAAACTATGCGAGAACTCGTAAAAAAGAACTTCATATTCTTAGATGGGAAAGTAAGTTTAAATATAATTTACCCTTTGCACGCTGCGGTAATGCGATCTGTTACAATTCGCACATCTTTGACTTTACCAAATTGGGTAAAGAATTCTTCTAATTGTTTTTCTGTAGTCTGTTTGGAAAAGAAGAAGAGTTTTTAGTGGCTACTACTAGTGGACAAAGTTACAATACATCCTATGTCACAGACGGCACGTCAAAATTGTAATTGCAGAATTTTTAGATTGTCTTAGTCAGAAGACCTTATGACTGCTCTAACACTTTAATCTAATTTTCTCAACGGGGTGCTTTGATAGAGATTGACAGAAAAATATGTAAAAGAGGATACTTGCCTCTGCTGCAACGCCACCAAGGAAAAGTTTGTTTGGATTATCTTGTTCAGATTCGGATGGAATGAAAGAATAGGGAATTGGCGAAGTGCTCACCTAAAACAAGGAAACGAAATAAGTTTTCCGTTACAATCCCTTACAGACCTTTCCACCCTCCTGTCTTGATATCATGATTCAGTGTATTTAGAACATAGTCATGCCTCTACAGAGGAGTGCGATTAACAATTAAAGAGTCGCCATACCCATTAAAAAGACTCTCCATCTGATGTGTGTTCTAAATAAGCCGCTGTGATTTGTGAATGTCAGTGTTTCCAAAACTAAGAATGAAAGGAGACCCAGTGTCGATGCCCCATAAAGGGGAAAAAATAGTTTGTTTTTTCTCTTGTCTCCAACCTATCCTCGTCATCCCAATTCGCAGAACTTGACAAATAAAATAACAGTTGTTATATAGTTCAGATAGTAAAAGGTACACTTCGTTTCGCAAGGGATCCTGCGCATCAGTGGACTTTGTCTTCATTTGATAATATAATGTCCTGGTTTGAGAATGTAAGTTTTTGAAACTAAGAAATACACGAAAGAAACCGACCTTGATCGCAATGAACAAGGGTTATTGAACATAAAATGGAAGTATAAACGATAGAAAAGTTACTTACTCCAGGTTTTGCTGACATCGTGATTAAAAAAAATCTGTAAAAAATTAACCGACGAGAGACAACAGAACGAAACCGAACATAAATTCACAACAACTAAAAACTAAAAAAAACACGAGAGACTACTGTTAATGTGCGAGTTCAACTTGTTTCTAAAATTTGTGAACACTGGAAGTGAAATATCTGAAAGCTTTATAAATCTCAAACCTGTTAAACGCATCCCACGAGAGCCTACGCCGTGTAGTTTAAATGAATTGATACAAATTTGGATACTTTTGAATATCATTAATATGCACGAGGAGCTTTTTAAGAGTACCAAAGTGTATAAAGATATAGGTTTTTAATACCTTTAATTGGAGATGTTTAGCTAGGAAACCTGGCTTGACTCGTTCACTACCCAAATCACCACACAAAATATATAAAATATAAGAAGTGCGGAACGGTGCGGAATCATGCGGAATGGCGCGTATAGAGAGAATACAAAGCCAGGTTTCCTAGCTAGGAGTTGTTTGAATAGAATCATATTTTTAGATTTTTAATATCTTTAATTAAATTTTATTAACTGATAATGAATATAATCTCAACTGAGTTGAGAGCAGGGGTGTGGGTAACTTTATACTTTGGTAAAGTGGAAACATTACAATTATAGCTATGATTCAGGCTACATGTCCTTGGTTTATAATATTTTTAAAGGACTTTCACATCCGTCGTAGAATCTTGTTTTACGATACATTGATACACCTCCGGTCTTGATTTTATTGAAAGCACTTCGAGACTATAAAATTTAATTATGGTAGCTCTTATACCTTTAGCGTTGAAAACAGACCAAGAGATTAACAAGAAATTATCTAAAAAATAAGAAAATTACAGATAAGATCATAAAATTTACAACAATCCAAAAAATGCATTGAGGAAACCCCTTTTTTTCCAAAATACTTACACAAAAAAAATCTAACCCACAAACTTTTATTCGCTTTTGAAGAATTTTTCTGGCATGAAACAAAAATGTTTCGACCTTCATTCTTTTTGTTTCTATGACAACCTTCAGATTTTATTGTTGTTTTGTAATGCGATCTCATAAACGTTTAACTAAACCTGACATCTGATTGATTAATCTCTTCCTTTGTTGTGAAATATGAATGGGGAAATTCCACAAATACCACAAGTGAAATGTGCGCAAAAAGTGTTCACGTCTGTTAGAATCTAACAATCTATACACTTGCCGCAATGAGCTTCAGTGGTCTGGAGTGCAGGCTTCAAACCTGTAGACGATGAAAGTCGTAGTGGTTCGATTCCACCCTTGTGGCGCCAATTTTTCTATTAATTTAGAGAATCTTGTTATATTCTATTATGTCATTTACATGTTTTTTATACTACATTTGTGCAATGTTCAATTGCACCAAAATAAGAAAGGAAGAAACCGCCTAAATAGATAAGAGAGAGTAACAAAGTATTTTTGGTTTACTACTACTAGGGTTTTCTTTTTGAGCAAAAATAAAATATATGATATTTATGATTATTATTATTATTTTGATTTTATATAAAGCTTTATTTTATATTTGCTTCTTTCACGACTAATAATTGCTCCTACAGGAATATCGGGAAATCGTAGACTAGCTTGCTAGTCTGTTGTTATGCCGTATCTCTGTGTACATAATACTGTTACTAAACTGACCTGTAAATAGTACGGAACGGGGGGGGGGGGAAATAACTTTTTACTAAATCCAGACCCGGCTATCACTCTCCATCTTTGTTGTTAAATAACGTACGCGCGTTATAAAAGAAGTTTTCGACTATGATCATGCTAAAAAGAAAGACTTTAACTAGTCTAGGAAATCGGGGAAACCGGGAAATACGGCACACGGGAATCCCACTCTTCTAATCTCGATGAAAAGCTCTAATCTAATCCCGAATCATTCTAAAGTTTAACTTTGGGAGCTGACTAAGAAGCTTTTCTAATGTTTTCTAAATACCTTTCTTCTACATCAAAACACCCCTATTGCTAACTGAATCAACCTCGTTCCCAGGGTCTTTTTCGCTTTTTAGGTACTAAAGTTCTAAAAATAAACATCAAATTTGAAATCCACATATGCCTTAATTAGTCTACATACCAAATTTCAATAAAAAAGGAGCATTTTTCACTATTTTAGGGACAATATTTCTAAAAATAGAATATTATTTTGGGTCTGCTTTTTCTCAAGGTCCAGGGCGTCCGATTTTTCTCAGGGTCCGGGTCCGGGTCCGTTCCGGGAAGTTAAATTAATTGTATAAAAAACAAAAATGAAGCTTCTTTCTTATTATATTTTATGATAATGGTATTCATTTTTTCTTCATAATGTTAATATGATTATCGCTCGCAAGAGCGCTAAGTTGAAACCGAGCTTCACGCTGTGTTTATAACATCCTTGTTTCTAACGAATTGTTGTATTAAACCAGAAAGTTTTTTTGAGAATTTATTTTCGAAAATGGGACTGGGAACGAACCTGTTGCGATTTATCCATTGTTTTCTCGCCTATTTCCGCTTTCAGTGACAGTGATTAATTGGCAAAGCAAGTCTTCTAGCTAATGTTCTATATTTTGTGTAGATAAACAGTCAGAGTTAAGTTTTCTATCTAATTCAGATATCAGATAATCCTTGAGGCCAACCTCGTTCCTAGAGCCTCTTTCCTAAAGGAAAAATGCTTTAACCTTATAACTTCATCAAATTCTTCTTTTTAAATTGTAGCTATATATATATATATACAAATGAAAATGCGTTGAATAAAATAATTTACATACACTCCTATCAAAATCAAAAAATAACCTACATACCAAAAATATTATACTTATAGACAAAAAACTATGGTGGTTCAATGATCAATATATCGCTAAATGTTTTTCATGATGCAAGATGATTTAAACAACACCTTGCGCTATCATAGCATCGGCCAGTTTAACAAAACCCGCAATGTTTGCTCCTTTCACATAATCGACATATCCATCATCTTCGGTACCGTACTTTAGACAGCTTTCGTGGATGTCCGACATGATTTTCTTTAATTTCAGATCCACTTCTTCGCGCGTCCATTGTAAACGCGTACTATTTTGACTCATCTCCAGGCCACTTGTCGAAACACCGCCAGCGTTGGACGCTTTACCGGGAGAAAAATAAACTTTATTTTTGTGAAATACACCGATAGCTTCTGGTGTGCTGGGCATATTTGCTCCTTCTCCAACAACAATGACTCCATTTGCAACCAAAGTTTGTGCGTTGTCACCGTCAAGTTCGTTCTGCGTTGCACAAGGCATGGCAACATCTGCCTTCACCTTCCACGGTCGCTCACCGGAATAGAATTTGGCAGACGTATACTTTTGAACATACTCGTTGATTCTCCCGCGTCGTTTGAATTTCAGATCCATAAGATAAGCTAACTTCTCTGAGCCGATACCATCAGCATCGTGAATGTAGCCTGATGAATCTGATAAAGTCACAACTTTTCCCCCTAATTCAGTCACTTTCTCAGCTGCAAACAATGCCACGTTTCCAGAGCCAGAAATGACGACGGTTTTTCCTTTGAAATCCGTCCCCTTGGTGGTCAACATGTCTGAAAGGAAGTACACCAAACCATAGCCTGTGGCTTCAGGTCTCAACAAGCTGCCACCCCATTTGAAGCCCTTACCTGTTAAAACACCAGTGAATTCATTTTGTAAGCGTTTGTATTGACCGAATAAATATCCAATCTCGCGTCCGCCGACACCGATATCACCTGCTGGTACATCAGTGTTGGCTCCGATATGTCGGTTTAATTCAGTCATAAACGATTGACAGAATCGCATGACTTCCCGATCCGATTTCCCTTTAGGGTCGAAATCAGATCCTCCTTTCCCTCCGCCCATGGGTAGTGTAGTCAGGCTGTTCTTTAAGGTTTGCTCGAAACCAAGAAACTTTAAGATGCTGAGGTTAACAGTTGGATGGAATCGAAGTCCACCCTTGTAAGGTCCAATGGCCGAGTTAAATTGCACACGAAAACCGCGATTCACATTAACATTTCCTTTGTCGTCAATCCAAGGAACTCGGAAGATGACAGTTCGTTCGGGTTCGGTCAGACGGTCCAATATTCCGTCTTGCGCATACTGGGGATTCTTTTTCAGGAAATCCCAAACTGTATAAGCAACTTCTTTTACAGCTTGCAGGAATTCAGGTTCGTTAGGGTTACGAGCTTCAACTGCTTTGTAAAATTCATCGGCAGACTTGTACGGCAAACTCTAGGGAAAAAATATCCAAATATCTTTATATAATTAATTCTAGGTGGTGATTAATCTGAAATTTTAATGAAAAATATTAAAATTTAACTTCTTAGTACATTTTTCTCCCATTAGTGAAAAGTTTTTTCGATCACTAAAAATAATAAATTTTTGGAACTAGGTTCTTTATGAAAAAGTCGAGCTTCGTGCCATCATAACTTTAATTTCTACTAGGCGTACAGTTTACAGGTATGTCAATTTTAAAAATTCAACAACTTCAAAATCGAAATAGTAGTTAGTATTATATTTACTTTAGCTATCACACTTTCTTTTATAAGAACCAAATATTTATTGACCAGGCTTGTCAAATTCTAGGCTCATTTGTTCTTGATTTTTTTTTAGTAAAGCTTTTTAGAGAGGACTGAAGATATGGTGTAATACCAAATACTGGCAGGAATCCCTTTAAATGTATGTTGCTGTATATATGTTTTGCTGCAGAGTAAGTTTAACAAAACCTTTTCTGTTGGGATTTTGTATAGTAAGGAAAAGGTAATTTTGAAAAGATTCAATAAATTATTTTTCATTGTTCTAAAAACCTTTGAGAAGAAGTATTCACCTATCCTGAAGTAGTTTTGGGAAATCTGAGCTTTTAACTTTTCTATGAAATGTGTTACATTACATTATTATATAAAAAATGTATTATAGTTGGTAAAGCTTATATTTATGGATTCAAAATTTCAGAATCAGGAAAAACAATACCCTTTAGGACCACTCCTAAATTTCCATTCATTGAAGTAAATATTTAGGAACCTTCTAGTTTGTTATGGCTTGTTTTGACATTAACTATACCTTACTGATCTTCATCAACCACCTTTTTGCCATGTAGAATTTCTACATGGCAAAAACTAGAGAAAAAAAAAATAATGGAATGATTAAGTTGTTTGTGCTAAATTGTGTTTCGCGAGAATGGAAATAAGGGTTTTTGTCAATTATATATGTACTGGTATATATCCCTTTAACTTTGTCAAAAAGAATATACTTTATTTATGGTATATATGTATATTACTCATCTTAATAACGGAAAGATATATACTAACAATTTACAATTTAGTTAATTTAAAAAAAGGCCAAGTATGATATTCTTGACAGTTCTTTCTGTCATTTGTCAGTTTGTGTAATTATTATATACTGTATACCTATATATACAGTATAAAGAATAAATAAATTGCCTTGGCCGGCACATAGCTGTCAGTTTCTAAAGGGTATAGGGTTAGTAGGTGTATACCTCCTACACCTGTACACTAGCCAGGCGGATACATCTCCCCCACCCCCTTCCTTCCCTCTCCTGGTATGGTGCTGGCTGCTATATGAAAGGCTAGAAAAATGTTTCCCTTTTCCAATATCATGGGTAATAGGAAGTGCCTCCAATCAATTTATCATGGATGCTCTATCGCTCGATCATCTATCTACCATTATTTATATATATATGTTGTGTAATATTTATATTTTGACACTATTATTTTTCGTATTTGTATACTTATGTATATTGATAAATAAATATTACTAGTACTACTACTACTACAAATAAAAAGCCTTTGAATAAACTTTTTATAAAAGGTTGAGGGGGAAAAAGCGAAAGAACACATACCATTCTGTTAACAAACGATGAACGAAGCTTGGACTACAATATTTGTTTTTGTTTTTCCTCGAAATATAGACTAGCAACTTTTTCTTCTTTTCTCCCAATGCTCCTCCGTGTCAATAACAATAGCTTACACGTACGGACTTTGACTACCTAAAGATACAATGGCGTGTTTTAAGCAAAATTTAGAATTTATAGCTATCCAAAGAATATACTAGTAAAAGCGTGATTCTCTCATGATTATATACATTTTAACACGCAAACAACATACAATCCTCATCAAATTCTAATTTCTAATAACACACCGCCGCCAGCAGCAGAAGAGAGAACGAAGAAACCATCTAATCTATGCACGTGATATCATAAGAAAAGCTAGATGATTGCCCTACTGCGAGATTATCGATAATTTTGTAAAAATCCCATTGTAAAGTAGAAGAGATGAACTTTGAACCACTGTCAGTTTATAGTGAAGTACGTTTGATAATTTGTTGCAGAACAAGATTTTTACTTTGACTCTATAGTATTAGTATGTTATGTTGTCCTTTTTTATAGTACTAATGTCTGAAAAACATGACATTGGCATTATTTAAGCAGCCTACGAAATACAAAGGTAAACATTTTTCAATGAAAGCTTGACGATGAATTGATACGGTGATAAATAAATCATCACCATGAAGATGCACCTATTCGTCTAAATAAGCTTAAAACATTTCTTTCGTCCAAATTATTGACGAAGACGTAAAAAAGTTTCCAAATTCTGAAACTAAATAGTTCAAGTAGTGCAAACTCATAATTAAGGGTGGGACTTTGATTGCGTAATGTCTGCGTCCTTCCACTTATTATATAGTGTTATCCAAAATTGATTTATAAACGTTTTTATGACAAGAGAAGAACTAAATGGTGAAATGGCAAAATCATTGACAATATTTGATTACTCAGCATTTTCCTCGTGACGCAGCTATTGTTTCGAATACTACAAGGAGGAGTAGTGACAGCATTTTCAGGCCATGCCCGGAAGAAAGTAGTACACGTGTTAATGTTTGCTCGTGTAACATGTTTTGCATGTGCGATGGTTGTTTAATTGACCATTTTGCTTGTGCGATATTAATTTTGTTATTT
>JAYRBV010034347.1:0-13066 GCA_036023255.1 Mitrocomella polydiademata
GACATTTCTCAGATGAATAATAAAAGTTAATCTTGCATAGCTAAGGAGGAAACTGAGTTTGAGTTTAGTGTAAAATCGTAATGGTAGAATTTTGCGTCGAAAAAGTGTATTATATGAGTAGTTTTTAGGAGTCATTTTCAGATTCTTATAATAACTTTGAGTACTAAATCCTTCAGGAAGGATTTTCAAAGCCTGCTTATACATTATACAGTTAGAATAGGGAGCGCACTTTTTTAGGTTTCATCCCTGGGACTAGCTAATCCTATCCTATGCTTACACTTAATTCTATAACTCTGCTAGCTACCATTTGAGGTTAGATGTCTGTTAAAGTTATTTATAAACGACTCTTCATCCCTGTGCACCCTATTTCATTCTAGCTCACGGAATGTAAGATATACGAAAAAAAAGAAGGAGTGTGGGTGTTTTTTCAACAACGAAGAAGAGTGTTTTCAATTAATTAGGGATTAAAGTAATCATTTGACAATTTGACAATTATCTTATTATTTGGTGAATTTCAATAGAGGTAATAATGATGACACACATTACTTTTGACATGAGAGTGGTTGTAATATTTTTTTTCTTTGGACTGGTTGTAAAAAATATCTCGTGTAGTGGTAGTGGATGGAATAGTTAAGATGAAACAAAGTTTTTCTTTAGGTTTTAGGATAAAACATTTGGGATAGAAAGTTTTATATATAGTTTATAATTTTATTTAGATGTACGTATAAATCGCGATTCTTTTATTGAAACATAGGAAAAAGGTTTTAATAACATGATAAAGTAAAAATAAAATAGAATGTATTGTTTATGTAAGTAACAGATTTTCAAAATATATTTTCATAAAAATACAACACCCCATTTCAATTTGCACGTACATAGTTTTAAACAAGGTGATTTCAATGGATTTTATTAGTACGGTGAAGCAAAAGAAAAATCTACAAACACGGTTTTTCAGAAATAATCTAAAATTCGCTGTGCGTATCGTAGTATAGTAGAGTATTTTTTTTTTTACGAAAAAAATGGAAAGTTGAGCTAATCAAATGGTGACTATTATTGTTTTCGATAACTTTTTCTCCGATTTTGCGATAAATTTTCGCGTTCATTTTTTATGTTATGTTGATTTGTGAACTTCCTCTTATTTTATCAGTATATCAAAGATGAAGAGATAAAGGGTTTTAGAGTCTAGGCTAGCATTTCGAAGAATGACTTAAAATTTCCATTATGAAACCTAGATATTGTTGTATTCTTCTTGAATAATATTATAGCACTTCCATGCAAAATGGACCAGTTCGCAGTCCTTCAATGACTAGACTGAGTTTGAGGGTAGATGTTATGGAATTCAAGTTATTGGTTTGTTGTCTAGTCAAGATTCCATTCCATTCATAAATCGATTTAAAATGATGAGATGGTGAATCAAGTATGAACTTGACCAGATAAGATTGCATGGCCTCACATGGTTTGTATATTCCTACTGTACACCTAGTTGGGTTCGTGTGCGAACATATAGTCCGTTGTGGACTGTTGTGTTTATGAGCCAACCAAAAGGTTTTAAAATTTCCTTTTAATTTCGTTCTCTATATAGTAACTTCACTGTCCGAATTAAGATAGCTGCCTAATTAATCTACGTGAACCAAGCTTTTGTTATTGTTTTGTCTTACAACTTCACTGTCCGAATTAAGATAGCTGCCTAATTAATCTACGTGAACCAAGCTTTTGTTATTGTTTTGTCTTACAACAGTATACTATATGCACATGCACAATTTTCATTAATGGGCTTGCCAACGGAAATAAATCAATAACTGTTCGTAATTCTTAACTGAGGAAGTGATTAAGTATCTTGCCTTGATGTCACCCGACATAATTAATAGTCATTACAATCATAACATTGCCCATAATAACAAGAGGAACACGAACAAGAAGTAATCAAGAAAACTAATGAAGGATGCGACACGGGTCAAACCGTTATGTTTTGGGTCACCAAGGCAAAATTACGAATCACTCATAAAACAGAAAGGTGGATAAGAGAAGGGAAAACATTCTTCACATGGGAAGACATTGAAATTGAAATATTTTTTCCTAACTAAAACAACCTTCTCATTGATAAATATTACATGAAGATAATATAAAGAGAGGTGAGTTTATAATGAGGATGTGATGAAGCATACAGCTAGGTTTTTACGTTGGAAAGAATTCTTATACTATACTATATATACGTATTATTGTTTTCTGAATCAAATTGCTCAATGGTGGTGTACTTCTTGTTATAATGGCTGTTTGTTGATTATTGTTTAAACATTTTATTTTTTTGAGACTATTTTTAAATTTAATGAAATCAAGGAATAATTATTTCGACGACCACTGGACTGGAATACATAACAACTTTGGGGAATGTTTCTTACTAGATATAGCACGCCAAATATCGAGTACCGGTGTCACTGGAGAGTACCGGTGTCACTGGAGAGTATGGTTGGAATTTCTTAGCCTGCTAATAAAAAAGTTTTTATTGTGATCCTTTATTTACTTTCAGATATAAACAAAAGAAATATTAAAATGGAAAAGACAGCATTAAGGCAGGACGAAGACCCTCGCATGTTTGCAAATGGTTTCCATGACAGCAATAGGCAGTCTTACAGTAGTGATATTTTTCGGAACAAACAACATCAGAATGGACCCTTTAGTGAACTCAAAAACACCTTAGTCGGCTTTGTAAAAAGAAACCTGCTCGTAGTTCTCATTGTTTCCGGTGCAGTAATCGGGTTTATAATCGGGCTAAGCATAAACAGCGCAGTTCAAGAACTCAAACAGCCTGCCCGTTACAACGTTATTATACTGATCGGATTCCCTGGGGAATTGCTATTGCGCATGCTCAAGATGTTGATTCTGCCCCTGATCACGTGTAGTCTGATAACTGGTCTGGCGGGTCTGGACGGGAAAGTGTCCGGTAGGATCGGCGCCCGGGCGGTCGTTTACTACATGACCACAACTTGTATTGCAGCTGTTATTGGATTGATTTTGGTCTCCGCCATTCGCCCTGGTAGTGGCATGGCTCCACCGGACAAACCACCACCACAGAAATTGGTCAGACCCTTAGATTCTTTCATGGATATTGTCAGGTAAAATATCTATGCTATGCTCAACCTTGTAGCCCACCAGAGCCCTAATTTACAAATTTTGATATTTGAATGCCTATTTCGCGCGAAAGCTAACTATCAGAAAACCTAAGGTTCGAGGTTGGCTTTTGCAACTGCTTTCTCTATTATTATTTTTTCAAAAGATAATCTTTCTTAACTCGTCATCAAATTGTAAAAAAAAGCGTAAGATTGTAATTATATGATTTTGTAGATATTTTGTTTTCGAAACCTGGAAGCTACTTTCACATCACATAAACTGCAGTAAGCTTATTGTCCGAACTGTAAATCGTCCGAAATTTGTTATGGGTCAAAAACTAATATGTCCAAACAATTTGGCACGTACTACCTGCTAACCATGAAAGTTTAACGGTTATTAAGTAACTTGTCCAACTAACCTAAACAGACATCTTTACAAAACTGTATTCCATTTTTCATCCCTACTACAGTTGATTTGAAGGTCGCTCTACAGAAAATATCGGAAAATCGGGGAAAATGCGATATACCGAACACGGGATACAAAGTTATGGAAATAACTGTTTTGCCGTCTGTATTACGTAGAAATTTTGCACGTAGCTTACGCACATAACCTCGCAAGTTTGGTCCTGTTACTCCGGCTGCAGCCAGTTATTTTCTAGTACAATCCTCCCTAAACATCAGTCAAGGTGGATTCCCACTTGTCCAATTTTGGACAGGACAGGACATGGGGAAAAGTATCATGTCCTGTTTGTCCTAGCTCTGTCCTGGCTTTTTCCCGAGACAAGTTGAATTCCAGGGGGTAAGGAAAAAAAACAGCTAGAATTCCAGTGGATATGCTTTTCCAAAAAAGGACCTCCTTGACATGGGAAAACATTGGAAAAGCATTGAAAAAGCCCAATACAGCTTCTCATTTAATTTCATTTTTAGGAATATGTTCCCATCAAACATTATCAAAGCATGCGTTGAACAGGTAATTTATATCCATTTTACGATATACACAAATCCGCCGAAGAAAGAACTGATGTTAGGTAAAACAAGAATGTTCTTGGGTCAAAAATACCCAACGAGTTATAAATTCATTCAAAGAGTTTTTGTGAGGGAGTGTTTAGTTTTTCTATTATATAAGAGGCATGCTTATTTGCATTGTTTGTTTGTTTTTGGATCCTAAAGTTGAAATTGGCGTCTACTAAAGGGAGTATTTCGTCCCTCGGGAAATATGATAACTTCTCTTTTTTTATTTCATGTTGTTATAGGATAAAACAATTATTATTGAAAAGAATGGAGAAGTGATCGGTCAAAAAAAGGTTAGTGTGGACCTTTCCAATTACACTGCCACATTGATTGCTGAAATGGTGCAAAATAAACAAATATTCGAGGAGAGTTTCAGCGACAACGGCGCCCCGGCAAACAGACGAAGTTACTACAAGGTCGTGAAAGAGCACCGCAAGTATAAAGTAGGTGATGGTCTTGCGCAAAATGGGAAGGCCAATTTTCTGGGCTTGATCGTGTTTGCAATTGCTATTGGAAAGATAGCGGGAAGCCTCGGTCAAGAGGCAGCAGTGTTCATTCAATTCATAACTTGTCTCAACACCATTGTGACGAGGTTGGTTATTATCGTCATGTGGTGAGTTGTTATCTTTCCGGGAAAAACGGAATTTATATCGGTTTTTTTTTTATAAACTCTGTACGAAAGAATTTTTTCTCCGTAGATCCATGGCAGACCCTAGTCTGTATACCAGGTACGGTACGGAAAAAGATTTCCTGCCATACATTTATACAGATTCTTCTTTAATCAGAGTTTGGCGGTACAGGCTGTGGCAAAAAAGGAACGAATCGCACAATCTTGTCTACTTATATTGATAGTCCTAATTAACTGTAAAGGTCAAAAACTAAATTATACATTACATATTGCATGCTTTATATCAACTGTTCCATATGGACCATGTATCTTAGATGGTAGATAAATAGCCGCCTCGAATAGCTTGGTCGTGGGGTCCACCAGATCAGAATTTTCTACCGGTCTGGTCACTGGGGTCAACAAATAGCACCCTCTTTTTTCGTTATTCAGGTATTCACCAGTCGGTATCGCTAGCTTGATCATGGCTCGGTTTGCTGAAATGAACAACATTCATGAAACGTTCTCAGGACTGGCACTTTTTATCGTAACTGTAGTCACAGGAATCGCCATTCACGGCTTGTTAGTTCTTCCTGGAATATTTTTTGCCATTACCAGGAAGAATCCGTACGTTTATCTTAAAGGTATGGGTGGTGCCATGGCAACGGCATTTGGGACGGATTCGAGGTGAGAATCTCCTTTGTTGTTCAAATGTCTCTGATTGGACGAAACCATGTCCTTTGTTGTTCAAATGTCTCTGATTGGACGAAACCGTGTCGAACAAAAGTGACGAAGTTTCTATGGGTACAAATAGTTTCACAAACTACATACAATGCTGGAATTCAATTATGAGGGGAAAAAAGGTTTAAAATGCACAAAACCTGTTGCTTTAAGTTTAAGTTGTTTTTTTCGCCCAAAGCAAGTCAATAAATTAAACAAAATTGAATTCGTGTAAAAGATCATACTTTTTTTATTTTCAAAATACAAAGCATATGAAAACTAAAAAAGAGCAATTGAGAAAACACAACTTCTGTATTGCCGTAAATCTCAATTCGGACATGCTAAGAACCCCCCTGGAAATACCAAGGCTAGGCGTGAGCAGAAAACAGTAAATAAGCAAGAAAGAGTATCAAGGCAAGGTGTTTTCTATGGTGTGCAAAAATCCGTGCCATTATGAATAGAAACACGCTCTTCCACAGTTTCTCTAATTTTTCTGACGATAAATACTAGACTAAAAAAAAGAATTTGTAAATTATGATTATATTGGTAAAATCTTTCCACAAAAAAACGACAATTGGGGGTTGAAAAAGTCAATCAATTTGATGAAAACGGAGGCAGTTTCATGGTTTCATAACCCGTATTTTTATATAACTATTATTTTAGTGCTGCTACACTTCCAGTCACATTTCGATGTTTGGAAGAAAATCTGAAATTAGATAGACGCATTACGCGCTTCATCCTACCCGTTGGTACCACAATAAATATGGACGGAACGGCGCTCTATGAAGCTGTTAGCGCAATCTTCATTGGTAAGCTGCGGTTTTTTGTTATTTTATTTTGGTTAGCACAAATACATGGGCATGGATAGTTTTGCTACTAGAGGGTATTGTATGATATAACACAGTGCAAATACATGGAGTGAAGGAGTTGATGTCTATTTAGATCACGTCAAAAGGCCGACGATTTCAGAACTTCATACATTGCAAGCTTGCCGCAATATTGTATAAAGAGTTTTGTAAACTGACATTGAACTGCTGTAGACGTAATCGAGATTGATACGGTAAAAGGGCGGGTCATGTTAGGCGGGTCGACTACCTTGTTAGCCGGTTTAACGACGAATAACGGTGGCAATATAGTCCTGAAAATAATGTCATCTGTAAAATATACAACTTTGTATTAAAATAATATTTGTGTGCTTGGTAAAAAGAGTTGTACGTTTGTGACCGACTTAAAGTAATATAGACTATTAAACTTATCTTCATTTATATAACCAATCTCTAATAGAAAGGTTTATTGTAGGAGTGTTTTTATTTTGATGTGGAGTTCAATAGAAAACAATCCAGCACTTTTGGGTTTTTTAATGGTTTTACGAGCAAAAGAAAAGCTCGTACTTGGATAACATTCATTAGAGAATCGCAGGAAAGGGTGTATATAACTATAGTTGTAATATCTTCTTTGTTTCTTCCCCTACTAGCACAATCCGTTGGTCAAACGTTGAGTTTCGGAGACTATATTGCCATTAGTTTCACGTCTATTTTGGCATCTGTTGGAGCGGCTGCAATTCCTCATGCTGGCCTCGTTACCATGTTGATTGTTTTGGATACCGTGGGTTTACCGGCTGATATGATTGCGGTTATATTCTCCGTTGATTGGTTCCTGTAAGTATATAGTTCTATGGCGTAATTATTATAATTATAGATATAGTTCCTAAAGACCATACAGAGTGAGTGTATTAAAATTTTCCATTGTATTTCCATTGTTTAAATTCCATCTTGATACACTCTGTAGATTGACTTGATAAATTTAACATTCAATAGACCTTTCCCGAAAAACTGTTTATACATACTGTAGATTCCTACTATTAATCTCGCTTTCAAGAAATATTTGCACGTGCTCTATCGTCTCAAGAGTGTTTGAACTTTATTACGCATTGATGAAATTATGTTTTTACTCCCATGAGACTCAATTACACAACTACAAATCTACATATAAATGGTATTTCGAGAAAGGTCTTATTTGAAAAATTGTATAACTAAATAACCCCCCTCTCTCCCAGTCGATATCCTTGGTAACGAGAAGTTTAACGTCCTTAGGACTTCCGAACTACAGGTTGGCTCTACCGCCCATACGACTGTAACTTAATGACATTGCTCTTAACTTGCTTATTTGCCACACAAGCCGGTTAGCGGTCAGTCAATAGCTCCGGAAGGGCTGAGAGCACTGCATTCAAATTTTGAATTTGCAACCTTATGTGATTACAAGTCGCGAATATGCTACACGTCACAGTGAGGCGATCAAGATCTATTGTCTTTTTATTACCATAGGTGACTCCTATGCTTTCCCAAATCTTTTTCCTGGGGTTTCAAATTGGGTGGATCTGACTGGTTGGGTACTGAGACCAGAGAGTTATATTTCAATCTCTTCATACATTTTCCTTTTTTTTTTTTAGTGATCGCGTACGAACAATGATCAACGTGCTTGGTGACGCGTACGGCGCTGGTATTGTTCAACATTTATCCAAAGCGGATCTAGAAAAAGCTGATCAACTTGAACAAGCGAAAGAAGCAGACAGTAAAGAGCTTATCTACGTAGCAGAGGAATCACCGAAGAAGAATAGCCAAGTGGAAAATGATGGAGATAATGATGATTTTGACAGCTCGAGAGCTTCAACATATTGTTGACATACACATAAATTATTTCTCGTGATGTATTAACATTGTTAAATTAGGGAGATGTGTTACCAGTCAAATGTGTAGAATAATATAATATCGTCTTAAACAGGTTTACATACATAGTTTTTTGTAGAAGATTTATTCATTACTTTTTTTTTTATAAAACTAACCTGGTATTTTTTCTTATTTTTGTCCCGTCAACAGCAGACTTTCATTCACTTTTTTGCCTATTTTCGAAATTTCAAATCTTGCGAGGAATTCTTAAAATGCAAATTTCTTTTAGTCCAAAGTTGTTGTTTCTTACTGGGTCTACTACTTGTTGAACCTTTTTCTTTTTACTTGCGAAAGTAATTGCTTCGCCCGAAATTTTACGAAAAACCACCATTCGTGAAAGTGTTTGCATTATTCGACTCTTTTGTCAAATTAAAATTTCTTTAAGATTTTGGTTAACTTTCGATAACTTACATTAGACTGTTTTATAGTTTCAAAGTTTTTACCCACAAGATCATCACTTCAAAATATATATAACCGCGCGGAATCACTAGCCTGTACACCAGACCGACGTACGGTACGGAAAATCTTTTCCTGCCCGTATGTATTCTTTAATCAAATTGGGTTTCTGTTTTCCATGTTTTTGGTAATTACTTTACTTTAAATTTTCATTGGTTAGACTGGAAAAGGGCCGATTTCTTAGATTCCCGTATAATCAAACTTTTAAACATTTCAATTTTAAAATCTTCATTTTAATACTTTTTTAAAGAATCACCCAGCTCAGTACGAATTTTAACTAAAGGCTGCTAATTTCCACTAAGCGAATTAATTCGCGTGTTTTTTATTGATGGTGCACGCAATATTACATGCGCTATCAATACACTCCACTCCACCACATCGATGTTGGATGAAATGTTGGATCCATTTTAGTACGTACGAATGTCGACTTATTTTACTCTAAACTTTATTATTTCGTGGAAAATTCTGAGAGGTTTTCTTGAAAATGGTTCTATTTTCGATAAATGATAATTATCTAACAACTTTATATAAGCAGAGAATTCTGTTTCACCATTCTGTTTGATAAAATAATCTACTTTTAAAATCTCAAAAGAAATTCAAAGTGGCAGCGAAAAACAGACAATTTATTTATCTTTGTAAATTACACGGACGTGTTGATGCGCGAAATAGATACAAATAACTTCTGCATAATACCAACTAAAACGTAAAAGAGGTAGCATAATAGCAGTCTAAAGAAATAACTGGGAATTAAAAACTATAAACTGAGAAGTGCTGTGAAAGAGAAAGAAAGGAGAACTATAACTTGCAAAAAATCCTACCATGTTTTGCTTATAATTGTCTAAAGTAGTATTTTCATTGAGACAGCCTGTATATTTTAATAAAATATTAACTGAGATGATGTGGGGGAAAAAAGGGAAAATAATTTAACTAGACTGTACAATGTTTTCATTTTTTATAAATACCATTAATTTTTTAATTTCATATTCATCAGGTGTTTTTCAGGTATAATATATATTTTCCATCTATAAAGCTGAGTAGAGTTTTTAGGTCTCCTATTATTTTGTTCAGTTAGATTAGAAGTATCAACTGAGCTAGTCTGATTCGGTTATGATCCCTGTTTTCGCAATGTATGCAAATCAGACTACAACTGAGCAAGGTCTCTTAACTCTTTATACCATAATATGTATATAAAGCGGAAATGGTTATAAATTTTTGAAAAAATATAAAACAGATACTCACTAGAATATGATGAAGATGCAAATAATTTACAAAACTTTCCCATTTATTAATTTTAATCGTCTTTGTTTCAATTAGTAAAATCATAAAACAATGGTATGAAGTAAGTTTCCTGCCGAAATGGTATATCGCATCTTTTTCTTGTTTTTCATCCGGGTATGGTTTGTTCTTGGCGAAGACAAGTCGGTGATACAATCTGGACAACCGACACATTTTCACATGGAAGACAGAGGTCCGGAAATCCAAGTCACTGCTGACAACGAAGGTGTCAAGATAAACGCAAAACCGGCCGGACTGAACGTTGTGGCGAAACCCGGTAAAATCCCATCCACCATACCGGATACGACTCTTGTGTCGACTCTAGAGGATGTAGCCGGGACATCAGCCTATCACGGACATTTGCATCGAATTCTCGAGCCTGTAAATTTGAATCCTCAATTGGTGCAGCACGCAGTTGAGCCCGTAATGTATTCTGCCGGTGTAAACGGTATGGCTTACCGCGGTGACCCGGACTTTCATCACGTGGACACTAATCTAGGCATCAACCCTAGTATTTATCCCCAACCTAGCCAGTTTCATAATGACTGGAGCAACGGGAATTTAGGCCCTCAATTAATACCTCAAGCGTATAATGGTGCAGCTTTTCCTATGCAGTTACCGAGTGATTACGTAAACTATTTAGGCTGGAAAGCTGGCTTGATGAATGATGGTTACAGTCGAAGTTTCCCCGCCCACCATCACCACCCATATCACCACCATCACGGGGGTGGGCACCACGGGCGGCATCGAATGTTCAGTAATTTCTACTTTCCTCATCATCACTACGACGACGATGATGACGATGATGATTATGACGACGATTACGATGACTATTAAACCTCCTGGAGTGTTTGAAAATAATCCTAAAACATGGGCTAACTTTCACTTCATTCAGGGGGTTAAACATGTCGTAGAAAGCATAGTATTCTGACTCAATGATAGATGAAATCGTGGATTGCGTTATATGCATTTGCTGTAAAATTGATTGCATTGGTTAGCCAGCCGGCGAAATTAAGTATCATGCTTAACTAGAAGGCTCTAATCTTGGCCCTAGAAGCATCCGACAGTCGGAACGACGCTACTCTTTAAAAATCTATTATAAAAGTGCTTTTTTTGTCAGAGAAATGCATAGAATAGGGAAGATTTATTGTACATAACAAAGCTTCCCTCTGATTATCTATTAGAGTCTGACTCAATCAAAAAAACTATTAAAAACAAAAGTAATTGGTAATTTTACTTGGTAACATTGAATAAGATAATCAAGAAAGGTAATGATTCGGAAAGAAAGGGAGTAATATGATAAACATACAATACAACTGAAGAGAGTTTCTGTAAGTTTCAATTCATGTTCACTTAGTCAAAACCTCATAAAATAGACTGGAAGAACGAGGCGTTTGATGAAATTTGCCTCGATTTTACAAACACATTTAAGATACTTTTTTATGAAAGAAAGATTGATCATGAATTGCATATACCAAATCAATGGAATGCATATACCATTTCGATGTCTCAGGCTGCTATCGCTACTCGAGTAAAACACTATAAAATTTTCCTTGTTAGCTGGTTCTGGCGACACGGAAGTGTGGAACGCTTAAAGCCCTTTACATTTTACTTTTATGCAATACCTGCCACTCTTTAAGGGAGAAATAACCTTTTAATCTTATATGAAAGCCAGATCTAAAAGTTCTTAAACTTTCACTTTTTAAGCTTAAAAGTTCTTAAAATGTCCTTAAATATTATTTATTTTCTACTGCTTATAAAGATTTTTTAATTTTTTTCCCATGTTTAAGCTTTGGATGTTTTATAAATCTTTGGACGTTCAAAAATATAACTTATAACATTACGCTTCTGTCAAATATTGTTAAAATCCCTGCTATAAACAAATATTATTAGTTTTACTGATAATGTTTGATTTATATCAAAATTGCTATTCTACCAAATTTCCTAAAATTCAATTATCACTTCCCTGATTACAGCAATTGATATTGCTTCTAAGGAGTTGCAGATTGGCTAAGGTATCCTGTTTGAATTTTATTGGCTAAATGTAGACAGGCATAGTTTGTTTTAAAAGTTTATTGTGACAATTACCACTTTAAAACCACACAAAACAGTACACAAAAAGAGTCGAAGCGTGAAGAAAAGCACACAACTTCTGCATAGTCTTATAAAAATAAACAGAAATATTAAGATTGTAATTGATAGGTATGCAATTGTTTGAGGTATACATAAAATATAAAAGGAATTTTGATTTCCTTGTTTGACAAGAAAATTCAAGAATTATACAGGAAAAGTCTGACAGGTGTCAAGTTTAACAAAGGATAAATGACAGCCAGTTAGGTTTAACAAGAACAACTTGAAAGTTGCATGCAGTTGTATGTGATTTGTTTCCATAATGGTGTTACGCGTTTGTGTCTTGTTTTTGCTGCTTGCATTTCAATATACTTACGGAGACGGTACTGTACCGGCATCGTCGAATTTCCACATGGAAGATAGAGGTCCGGAGATTCAACTCACAGCTGACGAATTTGGTGTCAAAATAAACGCCAAACCTGCCGGACTGAATGTCGTGGCTGGTCTTCCGCCTACAAATAATAACCAACTTGGAACTGCGGCTTTCATGGGAGGAAACAACTGCGCACAAGATGAGTCAGGAAATAGAAATTGTGGTAATAACATTAACAACAACAATGCCAATAACAACAACAATAACATCAATAACAACAACAACAACATCAATAACAACAACATCAACAACAGCAATGATCAAACCTCCCCTTTACTAACTTACGGAACGGAGCCAGTTGTATATACGGGAGGTACAGTCGGTATGGCAATCCGAGGGGGCGAGGACGCACAAAAAAACGACAAAAATGAAAATCCTAACAACAACAATAATAACAACAGTAATAACAATAATGGCGGGAATAATAGCAACAATAATAATATAAACAATGGAAATGCTAATGGAAATATTGGCGGGAACCCATGTAACAATAATTTAAACAATGTAAATGCTAATGGGAATAATGGCGGGAATAATGGAAACAACAATATAAACAATATAAACAATGGAAATGCTAATGGGAATAATGGCGGGAACCCATGTAACAATAATTTAAACAATGTAAATGCTAATGGGAATAATGGCGGGAATAATGGAAACAACA
>JAYRBV010034458.1:0-19829 GCA_036023255.1 Mitrocomella polydiademata
AACAAAACAATAAATGCTACGTCTTTTCCTCTCAAGTTTATGCCAAACCCTTCTTGTTTACCATTCTCAGTATCTGATGTTTTGACTCATAACAGCTGGTTGCATGAACTTTTCGTTTTCTTTACGTTACTGATATTGATTAATGATATTGACACACCCATCATCGAAAAGGCATTAGTAGATGACTGTTTTAAAGTATCAATGGCAAAACGCTCCATAACTATCAAACTTTTTTTTGACTAAAAACCTCCCCCATAACTGGTCACTTCTCGATACAAAGACAAAGATGTACAGATTTTTTTTTTTTAATCTAAGGTTGTCAAGATATGAAGCAAAAATCAATTGTTCCAAAGAGTCTATATAATATGTCAACCTCGAACCCAGGGCTTTGCGGCTTTCCTGATATATTGGATTTTTTAAAGTTTGCCACCCAGAGAACAATAGATATTTATCGAAACTTATTAGTTTCTACTCATAAGTAAGAAAACTTTTCGTGAAAAAATCTCGCATAAAAATCCTCAAAAAAGGTGAGGATTTTCATTTCGTTGGGCCAAGGTCTCTCTTTCGTGGACGACATCCAAATTATCAGAGAAGCCAAAAAGATCCCTGAGTTCGAGGTTGTGTATAGGTTACCGTGAGTATCACAGGCTAATTTCTTTGATTCCCGTAAATTGAAAGAGGTAAGCTTCCTCAGTTTATTTGGAAGCTTAGCTGCGAAAAGTTTGAAGAGCTATAGACATGTCTTGAGTGCACTCAAGACTGGATCATCAAAAACGCTACTTTCAAAATATACCGTTTCAACAATACTAATTGCCGTCAAAATGGTTACACAAAACTCGACCCAGACCTTTTGGCTAATGACTTTACAGTACGTACCCCTTTGGGAAAACAATGAACAGTAATGACACAATGAGATTTTATATTAAAAAACAGCACATTCCTCCGATGTATAATAAAAGTTTTAACGTTGCATAGCTAAAGGGAAACTGGATCGAGTTTAGTGTAACATATAAACGGTAGACTTTTGCGTCGAAAAGGTGTATAGAATTGTAGTTCTTGAAAATTTGTGTAGCCATACTCCAAAAAACGGATCATTTATGTACAAGGGTTGTAGGAAGACGAACTTACTTTCATCGTAATGGATTCTGCCACTTTCTTGGTGAGGCCATTATTGACACTTCTGTGGATGTCTCTTTGTATCATGTTGGTTTCGTAAAGTGCTGACTCGACTTCTCTTAATAAGGTCTCTGATCTTTGGATGGCATCAGTGGCCATAGTAACGGCCTGAGCAGCCTCCGGTGTGTACGGGCCCAATGGGTTGACTTTGAGGTCATCTGAAAACAAATTCGAACCATCCAAGGGGTTAAAAAAGCAATTTATAAGAGTCACACCTATCAATGGTTCTCTTGGGACAAATAGACAATACATTTAACCGCCCAATTGTTAACTAAGACTTTTTATTACCCCCCTCCCCCCTCCCCCCTCAGTAGGATTTATGGTATCAACTATCAACGTAGTTCATTGATTTCGTAAACTTTAATAAAACAAATCCAATTTTTTTATAAAATTTTCACTCTGGCCATCATATTTTTTTCGGGGCTATAATTCGAATGGAACACTCAGAAAAGCCCTATAGTGGTCTTTTTGTACTAGTAAGCGTGTATGTAATCGCTTCACACCATGCTCATGCTCACGTGATCGTTGAATATATTTATTATGGTCAATAAGGAAGGAATATTTTTTTAAAACATTCATGTAAATATTATATAGGAAAAACAAAGTTTATTTTTACTTTTTTAAGAAAACACGAAATATATTTATAATCACAATCCCTTCAGTGGTGTATTTAGAACATAGTCACGCCTCTGCCAAGGAGTGCGATTGGCAATTAAAAAGGTGGTCATAGCATATTAAAAAGACTCTCCATCTGATGTGTGTATGTGTATGTGTGACCGTGTTCTGGCGATACGCCGCTGAGCCTTTTCTCCTTTTTCTGATCTTGCAAAAGAGGAATATTTCGAATTCTTCAAAGAGAGCTTCAGAATTCGGATTAAAAGTCATGTCTATATCATTAGATGGTGTTTTTTGGATGACAATGCGAAAGTTGCAGGACGAGGTTTGAATACTGTTATTACTTATTCGTATGTATTTTATTTTTACTATTCATTTTATTATGCGTAATTTAAAAATGCTTATAAAATTCTCTTGCCTTGAATCCATGCATCTGCTGATGTCATTTTAGTAGAAATAAAGTGACATATAAAAAGCATCTGCAAAAAAAAAAAATTATTTAAATTTATTTTATGAGATTTTGAAGAATGCATATACAAGTTTAAACTTCTTAGTAACATTTGAAGAGTATATATATAGACCTTAATATGATGAAGCTTTAGGCGGGCGGCTGTATAGAATAAAAAAAAGAACACGATTTTATCTTATAACTCCTCTTTTGAACAACAAAATCATAGACAATTTGTTAAATATTTTATGAATTAGGGTTTTAAAAAAAAGTTATTGCTGGTCAATGAAACAGGGTTTGGGATTGACCACATTCTCAAGGATTCGTTGTTGTAAATGTGATAAAAAAGAAGTTATTTTTTGTTTGAAAAGCGAAATAGAAATTGATGGGAGCTTACAATTTTTTTATCCTCCATATTCATATATAATGATAACCAAGGTTTTTAAAGAAGAATTTGATTTTGATAAGATTTAAGTGGATAAATATTATTACAGATCGTAAAAGTGGCTACAAATCACATTGAGGGGTGATCACAAAAATCAACATTAAAAAAGCATAATTAGATGTAATTGAGTAAACTGGACCATACAAAAACCTGATTGATTCTGCTTCGATTGGAATACTTTTAAAATAATATATGTTCTTCAATATCGTAATATTAACTTTACTTTAGAACCTTTGTATAAAGATATGGGTTTCTGGATGAGTAAATTTTAAAATATGCATAGATTGATGCGCTAATCAACACATCAAATTTACTACTTTTAACCCTTTGACATCGGCGAATATCGAAAGTGGGTGGAGAAGAGCGCGTCTTGCATCCTGCACTCTCGCCCCGAAGATCAGTTTAATCGATCGATTACTCGTGGGTTTCGATATAAAAATTGGTCTCTGAGTTTGAGATAAATCCAAATTAAATCTATACTTTAATTTTTTAATCATTGAATAGTTACATTTTTTATATATATATATAAATTACTTATGATTCTGAATTTATTTTGATAAATTTTCACAAAGCAGACCAGCTAGTTTTTTCAAACAAAAAATAAAAACTTATTTTTAAAGCGTCTTACCTGAGGAGCGTGATAATTTATCTTGGGATTTTCCTTTCGTTCTAGCCGATGAGCTGTCTGTACAGATTAAATCAAGGACGCGGTTCCTCTCCGACAAGACAGCTTTCAAACGCTTACGAGCATTGTCGAGAAACTGAAGCTGTTTTTGCACAGACCGCAACTGTGATTCTAACACTCTTTTTAATTTCAAAAGACTTTTTCGTTCCGCAATCAATAAATCATGACCCCCATCTTTTTCCTGAAAAATAAAGAAGGAAATATAGATTGATTATGTCACCCTTTTTTCTGGTAAAATTTTGATTGTTTTTATTTTTTCTTACAAATGTTTACCCAAATAGCTTTATAGAATGGAAAAATCCTCATGACTATAACGGAATCAATCAAACTCCCGACCAGCAGGTTACGAGTATAGGGTCTTGCCCACTCGGCCAGGTCAATTTGTTAGATATCAGTGGTTAGTAAAGAGAAATATTTCGAGCAAAGTTCTCGTCGTGAAATCTTTCACAAAGAAGTCTTGGTATATATAAAAATAAACCTGAAGATGTCATACTGTATTTTGTAGATTATAGCCTGGCTGAGAAAACCAAACCAAATTGCGATGTGCCGTTTTTAAAAATTTGTTTCATTTTAGTATTCTACAATATATATTATATTAAAAAACAATTATTATAGTACATAATGTTCATATGAACATGAAGATCAAAGATGCTAATGATTAAATTCCAATACCAGAGCGTACAGCCTGTCAGCCCCAATATATAAACTATATATAATTATTATTATTCCAAAAAGTCTACAGACCTTATGCTGTCAATAAATGCGTTTATAAAAAGGCTAAAAAGGTATATATATATATATACATGTCATATGCAAAGACATAACATTTTCTTCAACTACATTTACAGTACCGCCACGTACTGTTGCACAGTTGTTGGCAGCCCTTTATATGATTATATACAATAACCACGCACTTTTTAAACTACAACAAGTTACCTTACCCACGCATATTATATACGCGATGCTCGTAAAGATACACAGCCAGACAGTAAGTACTGTAATTCATAAATTATATATTATAAAACAGTGTACAAACCGTAAGTATATACTACAATACACGCACGGAAAATATGCTTGGAAATAATTTACCACATCTGTTTCTACACTAGTAACTCTACCTAACGTCGATCAATACTGTGCAGTTTATTGTACACCCAAACATTTATAGAATCAAGATGTATAAAATATTTATCAATAAAATAAAACGTATGATTATAATATATAATATACCTGTTCTCTCAAGGGTTTTAGGTTCCGTCCCGATCTTGATTGTTCGTTGAGCAAAAGATCTTTACGAATATGCTCAAGAACAGTTTCCAGTTTTTCCTTACTTTTCAAAAGCGATTTTATCGCTTCTTCTGTATTCAAAAGATTGTCACGCAGTTTTATTACCACCGAACGTGTTTCTCTCATGTAAGAATGTACTTGAGCATTGCTCTGTTGAATACAGTTGTCTCTTAGAGAGGGTAAAGGATCTAGTTGACGACCCAAATCATTGAATTTATCACTTCTCTGTACAACAGTTTGTGCAAGTTTGATATTGTTTATTGTCGACCTTTTCCACGAATCTTGGCCTATTGTAGCTTCCATATTCCAAACTGTGTCAATATACGAATCTAAAATTCCTTTAAGAATATATGTAAACTTGAGCCCATCAAATTGATATGTTTTAAAGACACTGCTTTGTACAAAGTTCCATATTATGAACAGGCAGCTATCCATGTAATAACATTCTTCTAAATAACCATCTTTGTTATGTAAACAATATCTCGACATTCAGTTTGCATAGCAACAAAGATTTGTACGGCGCCGATAATTTTGCCATGATAAGTATTCGATTTTCAACGCATTTATATTTTGGCGAGTGGTTGACGAATTGAGCTATAAGAGGAAGGAGGCCCTTCTTTTGAAGTCTTTTGAATGGTTTTATTACAAATCTGGCGAAGTCATATAATGATGATGTTCAGGGCATTTCTGTTTTAAATGTTAATGTGTATTTTACTATTTGTTTTTATAGGAACCAACGTAAAGTTGATTTATACTTTAAAAACAGAAAAAAACAAAAACTTTTTTTTACAAAAGTATTAATAAAAAAAAAATAGTTATAGTTAGCTATATTATAAAACACTGAGTCGTTGGGGATTTATAATAAAAACAGTTTATTTATGTAGAAGAAGATGGGTGCAAAAGGCACGAAATTAACGCAAGACGAAATCAGAGAATTGCAAAAGGCAACATACTGTAAGTATTTTATAAATGAAAAATACCATGTTGAGGTTGATGACAGTGTTATTTGGATTATTTTACCTTATGATAATTCTTATTTACTTATAAATTAGCACTTTAGGTTGTTCTAAAGAATTATAGAAGTCCTCATACAACTAAAACTGGCAAAAAATAGGTTATATTTGTATATATAAAGAGGAAGTATATTCTTCAAAATGTCTTTAAAAACACAATGTTTGTTTTGAAGAAGTGTGTTTTGAAGACTGAAGAAAGCATCGTAAATTTTTTTCTTCTTAAAACTATTGCTCTCAACACTCCTTTTTTAAAAAAGAACACTCAGAATTATTTAAAACAGCCACTGGCACCAGGCTCTGGTTTTATCAATCTTATAACAATGGATATTTGATTAAAAATTATTTTGAAATTTTCGATTGACTGCCTGCCTGATTAATCCAATACCGTTGATGTGTAAAACTTTGAACACCCAGGAACACCAGGTAGAAATATGAACACTTTACTTTGTAAATAAACCATTTTGGATCCGAGTATTAGAAAGATTTTTTGTAGAACAAACCCATCATCAACCCAATCATGTCATTGAGGATCTTGTTGCAGATGGAAAAAATGTTTGTTTATATACAAAACATTCATATTTGTACAATTGATGTTTGAAGATGTACACATTGACAGTATATAATTGGCCTGACACTAAAATTTCCTATTTAAACTCATAAGGCGAGACCAATTTAATTAGTTGTTGTGCGGGCAAAATCTGCTACGAAAATGGGTCGGTCGGTCGGAAATAAAAATAAAAATAAACAAGGTTTTTTACTAAAACAATGACCAAAAATCAATTAATACAACAGTCACTTCTCTTCTGTTAGACCACTGCCATCTTTATACCTTCTGCATAATTGTTAATGGGTTCCCTTGGATTAGCTGTACACAAGTTTGCACTGCATTTCGTAAGTTTGTGTTCGCTTCTCGATGTTCTCAAAAAATTATAGCTTATGTTTTTGTAAATTTATGTATTTTTCATATTTCAGAAATATTGGATCGGTCAGGCCCGCACAACAAGTAATTAAATTGGTCTCGCCTAAGTTAACCTTTTGAAATAATCATGCAACAGAGTGGCTAAGAAAGAAGCCCAACAACCAATGCTACAGTAAAGTGATTTCCCTGTTCTGTAATTCTCAATTTTGCCTTTTTTCTGAACAAACATGTCCTGAGCAATTTTATGGATAAAATTAATTACCAACTTATCAACGCAGATACAAGCAATGAAATTTAAACTTTAGAAATATATACTAGATCTTTTAGGATTTCTTTTACGTAGTGTAATAAACTTAGAGTGAACCTAAAATTAACCATATTTTTAAAGATTAAAAATCTTTTAAGGCAGTCTGAAATTTGTGTTGTATATACTGTATACGGTACTGTTTTAAATAGCTTGCTTTCTTTTAAATCTAAAATCTTGAAAATAAGGAAATCTATTTATCTGAGGTGGCCTGTTAACACTAAAAGTAGTTATAAGCATTTTATCAAACATGTATTATAAAATGTTTTTAAAAATTATTAAAATTCCATTCATTTTGCTCAATTTCAAAAAAATATAGATATTTAGCTTTTATGTTTTGTCTGAGATAACCATGAATACTCAGACTTACTCCCCTCTATATTGAAGGTGTCCATTTGACTTAGTAAAGAGATTTACTTTTTTGATTTATCAGACAGCTGCAGTTGTCAGTATTAAAAAACTCTACTACTACTATGCAATCTAAATTTTGTTGTAGATCTACAAAACTTCCTTATTATCTCCCTTGGTTTTTTATTAATAAAATGTATCTTACTGTACTGTAGTTTCGTAGCTTTAAAAAGCTTTACAATAGCTGTTACATGGCTTGAAAATACAATGCAATGATCAAAGGGAATTTGTTGTGGGTATCTATTGATTCCATTGTAATTACTGTTCCTGTTTGAAAGTTTTTCTTTAAAAAATGTTATTAAAATTAGAGAGTTTTCTACATATTGTAGAGAAAAAAAAATTGACAGTGACAAAAATAGGTGAAATTGCAATCGTTCAAAGAAAAAAGGCATATACATTTTGTGAGAGTTTTATAGTAATTGCTGATCAAATTACTATGTGTACTACTTTCATACAAGCAAGTGCTTTGTTCTCACTTATCATAAGATTGCTTTATGTATTATGTAGGATTGCTTCTTGAATTTTTGGCATACTGTCAGTTTACATTGTTAGAATACCTGAATACCTGTGTCAGTATATAGAACAATATTGAGCAATGTTGCAATGAAGATTTCCCTCTGATTTTTCTTTATTGTCTTTATTTGCTATCAACTTGTGTCCTATACAAATTCACAAAATAAATAAAAATAAATATTCTTCAAGTAAACCTTTGTACAGCTGTATGTGTCATAAATAAGAATTTTTGTCCTCATAGATCCGATAGGCAAAGGCTTGTTACTAAGAGTTTGCTACAGCACTAATTTACTGTACAATATTTAAAGTATATTTTGTTATTTATGATTTATGGACAAGTAAAATACAGCTGAACATGTACAGTATCATGGGCTCTTATGTGGCCTTGGTTACACAGAATGACACATTTAATGTAATCCTATCAAATATTGTAAAACAATCTTGTCTGAGTTTCTCTTAGCTGCTTAAAAGAGTTCTTACCAAATGGTTAAAAATTGTGTAAATGAGTTTTATGAATGAACTTCTTGTCACTTTGATTGATAACATAATTACTTGCGAGAAAACGTCCTCTTAAATAGAACATGTCTAGAAACATTTATTTTGAAGTTAAGTAATTTGATGCAAACTACTAATTACTAAAACTATATTTATTTAAAAAGAGCTTGCTTGTAAAAACTGTTTTTTTTTTAAAAATGTACTATATAGTATGTAGCACATGTTAGCTTTAATATGTGCTCTTAATTCTTAGCCAATCTCCTCATACAAATTTTTGTTTAGTTTCTCTTATGTAAAGAGATGATCAAAGTTGTTGTTTGTGAATAATTTGTTTTCATTTCCACTGCTATGAAAAAAAATATCTAATGAGCTTTGAAAATTTTCTGTAGGTATGAATGTACTAATGACTCAGTCACGCTTTGTAATGTCTATTATCTCAACTCTTTGTTTGATAATCTTGCATGATTATATACAATAATTATCACGATCAACAGAGTATGTAGATTGAAAAACTTGTATTAATTTCCTGCTAGACTTTTACTTTTATTTTTTAGTTCTGTTCCTACATACAAGACAGCCTGAAAACTACAGGATAGACTTTTACTGTGTTTCTTCAATTATTGACACACAATAATCACTCTAGGCTAAGAATTTTTTTATGTTCTTGCAAGTCATGTCAGTTCAGTATAAAAGAAATCATTATTAAAGGTTTCAATCGAGATAGGAAACAGTTTAGGAACTGTTTTTTGCATTTTATATGCTTTGTACAATGGAGTTCAGGGAATGACTTAGAAAAGACTGTCAATAAAAATTGGCGTAGTAACATCTCAACTATGTTGTATATCACAGTCATCTGTGTGTGCATGGTGAGTTACTAGTGGTTGTAAATTATGTCTTTTATTTTGACAATACAGTAGCTATCCAGCCTTTAGAATGATATGGTACAGTATTACAATAACTGATAATTGAATAATAAAATCACACACAAAACATATTATTACATCTCTTTTTCACTGTTGATTTCCCTTTGAAGCATTTATCAGTAGAATAATGGTGGTGGTTAAATATTTTTAGTCAACCTGATTGTGCTACCTGATTCATCATGAATTGTGCAGTTATTTTTAACTTTTTTTAACTTTTTTCTAAAGAAATATATACAATCAATTTTTTGATAAAAAAAACCAGAAAAGTCTATAAAATAGGCAAGTTATGTCAATTGAAAGCACATGTGTTATGCATCATTTATTATTATATGTATAGGCAAATATAGAAAGCAGACTCTATTTCAAACTTTTCTATCCCTTCCATAGATTTTTACACTTAGTCTGGTTTTCTAGTTTGCAAGTACTCTCTTTACATTGTCTCTGCACCACATTTTAATCATCATTTTCTCTTTTATAAATGAACTCAACTACAGTATATATACCTTTCATTATTCCATTTTTTTTCTACTTTATTTCAGTCTTCTCATTAAAGAAAACAGTGCCCAAGCGATATCGCTCACATAGGTTATAATATACTGGTGAGGTGAATTCTGTCTGTGTGCGTGTACTTGTCTTAATGAGAAGACTGTTACATGAGAAGTACACTTTTAGAATTAAGCACTACTTTTAATGCTGCTAAGCTTTCTGCTGTAAATACTGTATAAAACATAAATAAACAAAATCAATGCTAGATTTAAGCTGTAATGAAAACTTAAATGGCAACAGTGAAAATTAATAATTAATGGCGTTAATAAAAAGAAAACATAAAAAAAAAGACTTTGCGTTGATGGTTAAACATTCTGGGTTAACATTTTAAAAGCATTTTTGTGGACACATGCATGTGATTAATTAGACCAGGATGACCAATTTCTCAAAATTTTAATTTGGCTTTTGGTCCATTTACCCACTTTTGACGTCATCAAAACTTTATACATTCATATCTTGAGAAATATTAATGCCAGTATAAAGACGTTTATTTGTTTGACCACTCATTAGAATGGAAACTTAAAAGCGCTCAGCATACGACCATTTAGAAAACCTTAGGGGAAGTTTTAAAATATACTGTATACTGCTTTATAAAGATTCCCAGCCCTTTTAATTCATATACAGTTAGGTCGGTAAATATTGCTGAATTAGGTCGGTTTTTCCAAATCTAGGTCAGCAATGCCAAATGCCCTCCTGTATTTATAAGCAATTTTGATTTTGAACATTTGAAAAGTCAAGGAGTGTTTTCTATTTTCATACAGTATGCAACATTTAGGGTGGCCACTAGTCCTTGAAAGTCCTGGAATTTGTTTTAGTCCTGAAAAACAGTCCTGGAAAAGGGAAAGATTAAAGAAAAGTCCTGGAAATTTAATTTAGGATAGCCACATATACACTTTTCTGATTAATATATTTGAGTTCAATTTACAAAAATCTAGAGGCTCAAACATTTCAAATTTTTCCACTCAGGGCCAAACAATGACCTTCGCATGACAAAATTTACAGTAAAAGCCAGTATTGAAAATTGTGTCTTGTGTTTGAGTTTATAAATTGATTTCCCCTAATAAAAGGAAAAAAAAGTCCTGGAAAATGTTCTAAATTGTTCTTTTACTTTCAAATTGAGTGGCCACCCTGAACATTGATTAGTCATTTTTTTTTTCTTTGATTTTATGAATTAGAATTTATGAAGTTTACAGGCAGGTAATGTGTTATGAAAAGTGCTTTAGGATAGGATGTTGATTTAACTTTCCCAATTTTCTTCTCATTTAGTTGACAAAAAGGAGCTACAAAAATGGTAAGCTTTTAATTACTTTTACTCATACAGTAGTCTTTTTTTGTAGGATAGTATGGTTGATCTTAATCCTGTCTACTTATTATTTATAGTTCTTGCAATGTTTTTTGGTATAAAGCTGTACAGTATTATATAGCATTCACCCATAATATTTCATACTGTTCCTTTGGTTTTTAGGTATAGAGACTTTATGAAAGATTGTCCATCAGGACAATTACATCAAGAGGTTGGTACAGTACTGTATTGATTTAAAATATTTTCAATTCCAACAAAACTACAGTGTGTTTGAGATATTCTCTCAATAAGTGTGTAGTTTTCTTTATCAGAAACTTCGGGGTTTTTAAACCATTTGTACAGTTTTCAAACGATGTAAAACATAATTTTTAGAATTTTTGTACAGGCCATTGTACATGCAGGACTACACAAAATAATTATTGTGTTGAACTTTATGCCAAGCTTCTAAAGACACCTTTCAATGTCAGTTATATTATTCGTCTTATCCTGTCGGTATTACGTACTACTTTCTATTTCATTTTCAGGAATTTGAAAGAATTTATCAACAGTTTTTCCCATTTGGTGATCCATCAAAGTTTGCAGCTTTTGTCTTCAAAGTATTTGATAAGAACGCAGTAAGTAATCATTTTGTTTGAATAAAATATTTATGGTCATTATTTGACATTTGAGGCTACTAAAAGAGGAGTTTAAATAAAATCTGATGAATCTAATTACTGTATTGTGCTCATGTGTATCTTGCTTATAAGGGTCTTTTAAAAAAGTAGTGTATGTATGTACGCTGTAAATTTCCAATAAGCCTTTCCTCCTGTACGCAGTAAGACAATATAATGTGGTCATTTAAACTATAGGTGTTGCAAAACCTCTGACTCCCCCCCCCCTCATCTGTTTACTCACTTTAGGACCCCGAGAGGCAGTTACTTTTTTCTGAATTGAGCTACAGTACAGTTACTTGCCAGTAAAAGTTACTTTGCCTTGTTTTTTTACATCTGATATTGTCTTTGTTTTTAATTTTAAGGATGGATGTATTAGTTTTAAAGAATTCATTACAGCTTTATCTATCACATCAAGAGGAACATTAGACGAAAAATTAGAATGTGAGTGTTCAAAAGAAATGTCATCAAATTGCAATGATCCAAGAAATTGTATTTGATATATACGAATGGCATGTTTTTAAAAGAGCCTTGGCAGCTGAATATATATTATGTTATGATTCCATATAACAATTCCATAAAAATTCCCTTTATGTGATGATTCTCTTAAAAAATAATAGTATTGTTTATTGAAAGTTCGAACTTCTTAGGGAAATTTTACAAAACGCATTATGCATGCTGATTGGTAAATAAAGCGGACCGTCAGTACAAAACCAACAGGTCGACCTCTTTACATCAGTAAAAATGCTGTAATAACTTTTGTGTCAGATATAAAACGAGATGTATTTTATTACTTGTATGTGATAAGAGGGAGAATACTACCTAAGGGGCATAAAAATAGATAAAGAAGAAGCTTTTATCAGCACACGTTTACCATAATATTATATACGGGTTGCAATGTTTACTTTTTAGCGTATTTTCAAGCGCATGCGTGAAAAACGATGGGCATAAAATACGAGTCGCTAGGTGAAGAGGCGAATGTTTTTTATGCCTTATTTCCTTAACGAAGCATCAGAATCGTCTCAGATTTTAATATTTTGGTCCATATAATGCTGTTACTTAACAATCTGAGTTTCATCTTACTGGCTTTTCTCATAAACAACTACGACTCTTCACCTAAAATCGTGATTTTTTGCTCGTCGTTTCCAGGCTATTTTTGCCTTGAAATAAAAAAATGACGTCATACGCAACCTGCCTATACAGAACGCTTCAAGTGTGTGCATATTCAACATGCAAAATAGTTTGATATTTTAAACACATCAATTTAGAACATCAACTATATCGCGCTTTGCTTGACACAGGGCAAACCACAATGACGAAAACATTGTCTTTGAGTTTATTCTTTCTCTGCTGGCTAAATTTTCCATTCTTAAGAAATTTCATCATATCTAGGGGTAATTTTTCAGCAGACCTATAACAATCTAAATGACATAATTTTATCTGGGGAAGCCATGTTTCTTTTATAAAAGCTTTTAAAATATTGAATTGTTAATCGTAAATTTCTTTTGTATTTTAGGGGCATTTTCTCTTTACGACTTGGATAAAGATGGATATATCACTAGAGACGAGATGTTACATATTGTAGAATCAATTTATAGGATGGTGGTAAGCATTTAGTTCGTGTTTTAATTTATGATCAGTCTTTATTTTATAGAAAAGTCTCAAAAATGTGTTTGTGAAATCGAGGCAAATTTCCATCAAATGACTCGTTCTTCCAGTCTATTTTATGAGGTTTGAACATGAATTAAAACTACATAGAGAAGATATAATCCAAATAATTATAATATTGTAATTTTAGAAAAAAGTTTAAAAGTTTCACTTTTAATTAAACCAATCGAAATAATGTGAATGTCGAATTTACCTTAAAGTTAAATTTTCCTCAAAGATTTTACCAGAACCTTTGTTTGTCAAACCTGCCTACATACTAAAGATATGGATGCTTAAAAACACCAGTTGCTATGGAAAATTGATTGTTGCTAAGGAGTTTTAAGGCTTAAAAATATGAGAAAAAGACACATCTTTGAAGCCTTATTCTGCTTAAAGTTCAAGCTTGCACATGAATTTTCTTTTAGATATTGTAAGTACTATGTCTAAAAAAAGAAAAAAATATAATTTCATAATGGCGGACCTAATGCCATGCCCATTATGGAGTAATCTAAAAAGCATAAATCAAGCGAAAGATCATTTTCAGGCGGTCACTCCTCCCCAGGCCCTTGCATGCACAAATATTTTTTGCATAATTTTGAAGGTAATCCTAGTGGCTTTCAAGGAAATGAAAAACAATCATGTGCAAGTGAAGGCCTCTCAAGTTATTTAGCCTCTAAAATGCTTGAAAATTGAAATTGTTGTGATCTTGAGGCATGATTTTTAGACACCAGAAAGTCAAAATAGCTAAATTTCTTATTTTTCTCAGAAAGCTAATGGTTGACTTGTGACTAAAGCTATCCAAACGTGTTTTTAAGGCATTAACTTAGGCACAATTACTCTTTAAAGTTGCAATTTCATTTCATGGACACGTTTTTAACCAAAATTGGCCTATTTTTAAAGGTCAATATCTCCATGACAACTTAAAATTTTCGAAAAGAAATTTGGCATGTGTCTTATCTCATAGATATAGACAAAATATCAAAAAAGTAGCAAGATTTGAGGACATCACTTCCAGGAATACCTTATTTTGCCTGGATTTCTCAGAAAATGGCTCTTAAAAGGGATACGAACCATTACTTTGTAAGGAAATGAAAATTAGCAAAGAGATTTTGTTCATCGCGTATAAATGATGATGGTTAAAATTTGTTGACTTTAAAATAAGATTCTGATCTTTTTGCCATAATAGAAAGAGAAATTTATGTGCTGATTTTCATTTCCTTTAAAAAATCCATTACGGTAAAACCAGAGTGAAATTATTTGTAGACTCACTCAGATAAGGAAAGAGAATGTACTCAGATCAGAAATTAGTTTTGTGATAATCACAGTAACAACTAAACGTCTACAATATTTACAGTCATCTAATATTGCCATTCTACTTCTCTTCTTTTCAACAAAAATTATTTTAAAACTAGTCGAACAAACTTTTCTACACTTTTTTGTTTTTTCTACCGACCACTTTGAACAACCATTTTTTTTTTTTTTTTTTCAAATGAGTTTGCCTACGTGAAACTAATTTAACCATGTTCTCAAAAAAAAAAATAACCAACTGTTTCCTATCACAAATGTAAAGGTTGTTCAAGTTCAATTCGAACCTAGCGATTAAAAAGCCTTTTAGTTTAAAAGCTACTTGGGTTCACACACAGCATGTGAAAATTGGTTTACACCTTGACTTATTTTATGATTTTTTTTTTCTCGGTAAAAACTAACAGGGATATCACAAATGAAATTGTTGTAACTAGAATAACAGTCAGGACCTAATAATATTCACTTACCATTATTACATGATCTAGACCTGTCTTCTATGAAAGCCTTTCTTCTAAGGGTAAAGACTATTTTACTTCTAAACTGCTACTACGCTAATAGAACTTTTTTGGGCACATCTTTTTTCCCCTTATCATCACAGGCGGATTTCACATTGGAAAGCCTTTTTTGCTTATTGAGCTAATTTTTAGCTAAACTAATCAGCCACGAAGCTGGCTCTTCTTCAGCAGTAGGGCTGTAGATAATTTTAAATTTATTTTAGGGGGGGGGGGTTAACAATTTAGAGCCTTTAAACTGCCTCAGACTCGCATCTTTGCCAAATATGTGCGGTCATATTAAATCAAAGAAGAGCTCTAGAGGATGGAGTTAATTTGATTTATATACCCGAGTTTCCAGTTCTAAATTGTCCTTGGCCTAAACACTGTCCTAACATGATATGATACTACAACCAGACTGACTGAGGCTAGAAAATGTTCAAGATTTTCTTTGTTCTAGACTGCTGGAAAACAAACTCGTTGTCGTCATTTTTATTTTTGATACTCTTAATTTTGGAGCAATACCTTAGCTTGATAATAAAGATGGGTACACTTTTCTTAATAGGATATCGTAAAAAATGTGTGGCGCCGCTAACGTTTTAAAGAATGAAACGATATTATTTTACTATACACAACACACTTGGAAGCTTGTGCAGAAGGCTGCAATTTATACGAGAGATCCGACTTTAAACATCCTTCGCATGGCAAATGAAAGAATATTAATTGCATTTAACTGTAACTGCCCTACTATTTAAGAATATCTGAGCAATTTTTTTTTTTGACCGAACCTTTAGGTAGGGGGCGGAATGGGATAGTATACCCCCCCCCCCCTCAGCCTTGTGGCTGAAACTAATATACTATTGTTAGTCTCTGTGACTAGTTTTCCTGAGGGCAAATGGTAAATAGAATATATGGACTTAACTTGTTTTTTTTCCCTTCAGGGTAAGATGGTAGATTTACCAGAGGATGAAGATACTCCTGAGAAGAGAGTAGACAAAATCTTTCAAAAGATGGATAAGGTAAATAAATCACTGAATAATCTCTACGCTGGAGTTTGTCTTCTATTGAAATAGACCTTATCGGAGTTTCAGTTATCGTGATGCATTTTGGTATCGTATGGCCCTTTCTGAATAGTTATTCCCACATGTATAATTCGCTTGAAAATATTCTTTAATTCCTAAGAGAGAGCTATCGACCAGAATGTACCACGATAACTGAAACTCCGATAAGGTCTATTGTGCTCAATGCGTCTGTCGTTTCGATAATAAACACTCTCCTACAGACAGTTGAGAGTAGGTTTTTGATGAAATTGCCTACACTGGTATATAAATCACAGAGCATTTTTTTACTACAGGGAAATTTGTCCTAAGGGAGGTTTTTAATAGGAACCATTCTATGTTGTTCTACTGAGTATCATTCAAAAAAAATATTGCTTTGTTCCGAAATCTTTCAGTTGAAAACGTTCTGTCGGACTAATTTATAAAAACAACATTGCTTTTTATGCCCTTTATATATGTTTGGGTCAAAGGAGCAACTGCATGTAGTGCAGAAAATTTTCAATAAATGACAAAATATTCCTTACTTTTGTTTAGAACCACGACGGTCAATTAACTATGGAAGAGTTTCGCGAGGGCTCAAAATGTGACCCTTGGATTGTACAAGCTTTGGCTATAGACCTTCCCGAAGCTGAAATCACGGGGGAACAGAAACCTGCAGCTACTGTCCCGTAAAAGTATGTTTTGTGGCTGGCCACGCTTGCTTGCTTGCTCCTAAGAATTGTGAGATGTGCCTTATAACTTATCGATGAAATTTTTTCCCCTATTTTTGAGGTATGCTATTTATTCCAAAATGAAAATAACAAGCAAGTGTTATATATACTACAAGAAAACATAGGGACAATTTACACGATTAGTTTATTATAAGGAAACAAGAATCTAGAATGGAGGAAATTTCTTACAAAACCTCTGCGTAGGAGTGTACTTCAGGTGGTGCTTCGCATATTATGTGTGCTGTTCTCCTCCATGGATAACAATCAAACACCTCTGTGTGCTGACGCGTCCTAGTTTACATATTTTTTCCTTTATTTTTCTTCGGGTCAGCATTTTTATCTATTTAGTTTTGTTTTTGTTTTTTTTTATACACGAATTTCAGAAAAACCATTACGAATTATTTTTTACTTAATTTTTTTTTGCGCATTAATTACAGAATAGATTTTCTTTTTTTCTGAAGATGAAATGACAGTTTGTCACGTGGAACCTAATTATGATTCACTTCATTTTTAAGATGATCTGCAGAATACACTGCTCTGTTCAATAGCAGTAATTTTTATAATGATTTTTTTTCTTAAAAATTACATTGTATACCTTTCATTTGTTGCTGTTGCTGTTTACAAATCGAGTTCGCTTGAAGGAACTAAGCAGTATTTATTCTTAACTTATGTAGCATATCACACAATTTCCTAAGACTGTTCGAAAGTTGTTCCAAAGTGCTGCGCTTCCGCAAGAACGAACCGCTAATTTCGTATTATCAAGCCCATTTAATCCACTTCAATAGTTTTGTTTGACGACTAAAACGTCCTATCGTATTTCATTCATATCCGTTCCCAATGAGCGTTCTGGCAGCTTGAAAAATTTAACTTCCGTCGTTGAGTTCGTCGTACAAAATTAAGTAATCAAATTATAACTGTTACATTCTTTATATAGCGCCTCCTTACATTTTTCTTCTCTTTTGTCGTATCCTATTATTATTATTTTGGGGTTTCTTACATCGTCGCCAAAGTCTTTGCGCTCGATTTTTAGTAATATATTCTTTTCTTTATTTAGGGTTGTTGTTATTATATCCCAAATTGTACAATATAAGCTATTAGTGTTCAAAATTTATTTTTGTGTTTTATGAGTCCTTTTTTTTTTAGGTATAGGCCTTTACATATACTGTATACATCCTTCGAGTAAGAAACTTTTACAAAAAAAAGTTTGGAATTATTATCTCTTTTCGAACGGCGTCTTAATTTGTATTCGCTTATTTCTTGCTAACTGTACAGGGTGGTTCAGAGATAATTACTTAACTACCAATAAGTCATCATCAGAATTTTTCAAAAAAATTAAAAAGTTTACGAACCACTCTGTAATGAAGAACTTAGGACTCTAATGAAATGATAACCTATTTAAATTTGTGTTAATTCTCTGACTTTACAATATTTTAATGTTTATCACATTTCTTGTGATATTGTTAACACTATGCTTAGAAAACTTTAATTTTTTATATAAAATTCTTTCAAATTTATCTTCTTTTTTTTGTATTGTTTTCTTTTTACCGATTCATGAATTCACCCAAAATAAACGATCTTGTATATATAGCGAGCATTTGTACGCTTTCGTCCTTTTATCGAGCCTCCTAATGCCAAACGACCAGAATTTCTGTTGATAAAAATGTATAAAAACAACAATTTATTCCAAAATTAAGCAAGCTTTTCAGTAAAACCATCTTCAGATCTATCCATCTTCAAATTTTTAATAACTTAATTGATTTTTACCCTCAAGCACTGTTGGTACTACTGAAAAGCTTTCGCTTAATTTTGAAACGAATTATTGTTTTTATACATTTTAACCTGCGTACAACGGCAAATTATTTCAAGAAATGTACTGTTGAAACTCTCGATTTTGTGACATGGTTTGTATCATATCATAGCTATTTACAATATGGTTTCGTAGAGGAAATGATTTACTCCGTTTATCCGCTTCGAAATCTGTCAGAAAAATGTCTTTGTTTTCTATCGTTAAAAGTACCAGTTTTGTGGTATCCCCTGCTAATTGGCTGCTTTCGACATAAACACTAAAAAAATATTAGATTAAAATTATAGACATTTTTCCCCCAAATCCTTTGTAGCTTCTATTCAGTTTTTTTATTATTCATCAACCGATTAAATTTTAGGGGGGATTCCTGACTCTTGAAGATCGTGGGGATAAACCTAGCTTTAAATCAGTTTGGAAATTCCAGGCTATAATCTTATAATACTCAGAATTACTGTCTGAATTTTTATACATCTTTAACCATCATGTGATACTTTCTTTCATAGTAGGTAGACACGCTAAACACAGGATTTATGTTAGTATTATACTTAGAAAACCAAAAAAAGAAAGATGACGGATGTCAAGCGTAAAGCTGCCGGTCGTCCCAGAAAGTACGCCGGTGGATGGTTGTCCGTCAAACAAAGCCTGGTCAAGCAGATTAAACTTCACACCACTGTGTACGTGCGTTGGTGTCGCTTGAAAGGTCCCAAACACCATTCCGAATTCGCTAGTATTTTATTAGATTTGTACGAGGAGCATGGCAGATATCCAGGCACGCCCGCATCAAATAAACCTGTCAAATCAGTAGATATACAAGATACTGAGCAGCCACAAGCCAGGTCAGAGAGATTAAAATTATTTTCTTCTTTTTAAACACAACGCCTTTTTCCTTTTGTCACTTTTTACCAAATATGAATGTATTAAAGAAATCCCCCTTCTCTTCTTAATGCAATAATACCTTTTTTTTGTCTCTGTTCAACGCAGGGGGTCAGTTAGCCTGTACCAGACCTGCCGTGCGGTACGGAATTTTATTCCTCCCCGAACGGTATGGTCTGTTACGGTTAGAGCGATTCCTTGAGCCACTATA
>JAYRBV010034569.1:0-19828 GCA_036023255.1 Mitrocomella polydiademata
TAGCAAGGTTACCTGTCTATGACTTTATCCGCCGTGCCGCCCGCTCGCCCGCTAGCCTGCGAATAACATTATGAAACGTTATCGCAATGCCTGAAGTTTAAAATACGCTTAGTTTTTGCTAGTCAGAACTGTCGTCTCACGCGTAGTAGTAGTCGAAGTAGTAGTAGTAGTAGTAGTACTCAGGGTAAACTAATACGGTCTCCGTTTTCAACTGCTACCGTAATAATTGAAATGTAATCGTCTGTCTATGGATTCATATATTATAGGGTAAACAAGAAGTTATGAAACACATGGTCCCACGCGTTTTTAACAAATTTGCGAAACTAGGGTCAAGTAAGTCTTTATTTCTGACTATGTTTATTTATTACACTACTGCTTTTTGAAGATGTGAGAATTACCTATCTGTCAAAAAAATGTCTGACAAAAGGATAAAATTCTTTGAGGACGATACAAACTTTGTCCGAAGAATATATTGTCCGACGTAAATTTTGTCCAGGTTTTCCACATATTTAAGGCGAATCAAGATGCCAAGAAATGTGTCCGACATTGTTTTGTCAATAGGTCAAATAAGGACAACCAGAGCCTTTACCTCAATTTTTTCATTGTCTTAGAATCAGATCTTTTGCAGTCACTACATTGCGCCAAAAGGAAAGAGGCGCAGGTAGGCGTGGAAGGACAAAATAATGGTGGAAGGCGAACTGTGTTATTACCTAATTTTCATATGAGAATGACAGAACCAGAAAATGGTTATTACACTGAAGATGAAGATCAACTCCATTATACATTAGGTATGTCCTACTGCAAAAATCTTTTACTTGCATTTATGTATATAATAATCTATATAATAAAAGCGGTATTCTGTATCTATCTATCTATGTACGCATTAATGGTAGCCAAGCTGAAAAATCTTTTTTTCTTCTTTTGAGCGAAAAGCCCGAAGGGCGTGCGTCCTAACGACTTGCGCAAGCAGTGTCTCTTCAGGGTTTTTTGCACATAATACCAATTTGTACCTTTATTTAGATCAAAACCAAGTGCCGAAACGAAAGAAGTTATCCAAACAAATAGATAGCGCGTATCTTCAGAAAGCAGTACTCGCAACTGCTATAAGCGCCTTACGCTCCAAGCGCCAAAACTCAAGTTGTCTACCACAGCATGGGCTTATAGGAAACCAAGCCTTGAACGATATTACTGCATTGCTCCAAATGTTTCAGGAGAGTTCGAATACATTTGATACCAGATCGTTGAACAATATTTCCGAGATAGTTCAAGAGATTCAAGAAGAAATTGGTGCAACGCAATCATTATCTTCGGATAAAAACACGGTACGAGCTCAAAGAAACACCAAAGGAAGATACATTAAACGATATAAACATGGGCAGCAATGTATACACAATAATGTAAACACAATGGAACAGAGCCTTGTAAACCGCTTTAATTTGATTCCCAGTCCTGTACAGAAGAACATGGTCCCGGGAATACACGGAGAACGCATTTTGAGTAGTTTACACGTGTTGCCAAGTATACCAAGGAAACCAAGAGGTGAAAGTTGGTTGACAAGGCCCATCCCTGAAAGACATGGAAACACAACAGGTACACTAAACATTTCATTCCCTTCGTAAAACTCTGTAGTTGCTAAAGACAAGACAATGATCAAAACATTGTGTAGAAAGAAGTTACATTTATATTAATTCCAGTATTCGGGCTGGAAAATCTTTGCATATTTTCTAATTAATATTAATATTAATATTAATATATTCTTTACCTTCATTCATTTCAGTTCTAAATCACCGTGGTCACACAAACTATGGTTCTATGGCTTTCCATTGGACAACATGGACGTGTGACTATGATGGGAATCCAAATGTTTACGAATGTTACAAAACTAGGACTACAAGCATTAAGCCTACTCAATTATCTAGCGTTAATGAGAAAGACAATCACCATATTTCCAAAGGGTCGTATCACAGTGCATTGACTTTGCCGAAATTAAAATCTCTATCTGACTTAGAACGTGGAAATGGTGTTATCTCTGCAAACTTTATTCGTAACATGCCAGCTCCACCAAATACAGCCTTAGCTTGTACAAGATAAACATAGTTGTCAAGAAAATATTTGATTCTTCACCACAAATTGCTCTTTGTTTTTTTTTCGTTATTACTTTTTTATCTCTTTGCATGTACTGGGTCCATGGGGTAACTCCCAAAAACTCATCACAAAATGAATTGGTAATCATGATGTTAGATTCGGTTTAATTTGCCGAAGTGCCTCAGAAATCCACCTAGAACTATGTAAGCTCCGAGCTTAATTCGGTTGTTTTCTTTTGATAGGAGTTATATTTATGGTAAAATTTCTAACGACAATTTTCAGCAATTGGTATTTTCAGTTATCCCCAAAAATCTCTCCAACTAAAGTTTTTTTGCCTGTTTACTATTCACGGAATTTCATCACAATGAATTTTGAAACCGTGAAAATAAATTCCACGAGATTTGCTCACTTTGGGCCCAACTACGAAAATATGTTCCGCTTAGGGAAAATTTCCTGGCGTGAAAATTTTAGAGAAAGATCTTTGCCCAGGATTTTAAACTTAAAGAGGGCTGTACCCGTTATTCTTTTGTTCAAAGTTCAAATATGAAGACGTGCTGTGTTACTATAACGTTGAGATATGTTTTTTAAATAAGGGAAACACAAACTCTCTTTCTAAAGGGGAAATTAGATGATTATAGGTCAGTAGAATTGACCACATATTCATGACACTGCCAAAAATCCTGTGATTGCGCTTATTCCGGCTCAATAATAATTGTTGCTCTAATCCCTTCAAATTATGATGGCCTTTTAATTTTCACTATTTTTTTCTTCGCAGAATGTTGCCATCTCTAATTAAGATGTACACGATGTGTGTCTCAAATGAAAGTGCCCCTGTCAGCCCTGTCAATAAACTGTCGTGTTTCGAAGACAACAGTCAGACGAAAGTTAAAACTCTCAAAATCATCATATGTATTAAATGGTCTCTTAAATCATTTGCATTTCATTATTATATGAATCTCCGTAAATCATTTTATAACCAAACTTATAGTTGCCAACATCTTTAGGCGTCGAAGTTGGCGCAAGCATCCAAACCTTCTCATTCTGTTTCACGATTCAGAGAATAAGATAAATAAGAACTTGGTGTAAAATACACCAAGATACAAGCATCCAATATAGCCATGATATTAAAATCACATGCTTCAAGGAAAATTGAATCAGATGTTTGCCTAGTTGTTAAGAGCCGACGGAAATGGAATTTGGATACTTCATCCCTGTCCCAATATCATTGATGGCACAATCAGTGCCATATACGCGGTCTTTTTTTCGCCGGAAGAGGTAAAACTCGATTTTTTTTAAGAGCCTGGGTACTAGGTTGATGAAATTATCAAAAAAATCTTGATCGTATTAAGTCGATTGATATAAAAAGACTGAGGATGAATCTCACCCAAAAATTCATCTTTTATTTCCTTGTGGTTTACGATTTCTTTTTCAAAAATGCGAAAATAAAGTAGTAAGTAAAAAAGGCTGTTTCATAGTACTGTCATAGTACTTTCATAATGAAATAAAATTATGACCTTAAACAAAGTACTTTATCTCAACATCTATTTCGGGTTCCCTAAAACCTTGAAAAACTGGAAAGACGTCAAGCGGCCAATTAAAGTCACGTTTTTCATTTCGCTAATATTTTTGATGAAGTTGTGGTTGCTCTAAAAATGTGAATAATTTTTCTTTCCATTTAAATATGATAGCTATTTATGGGTTACCACGACATATTATTATACATCAATTACATAGAGTAACCCAACTGTTAGTAGTTCATGCTACCAGAATGTGTTTCTGACATTTCCCATATCCACAGACTCACCATTGACTATTATTCCTTTTTGTGATTATTACAGGGGGTTTATCAAAAAGAGGTAGTTATTCTGCATTAGGGTATGAAGAAAATGACTTTTACTACTCTTATAAGATGACTAATAAAAGTTTGGAGAATAATCGCATCGCAAACGAGAGGTCACGGGTTCAATCCGTTATACTTTTGTGTTAATTTGTAAAGCAAGTTGTGTTTTGTGTGTGTTAATTACATAATAGCTTCATCAAAACTTTTCTTCTTTAGTAAAAATGAAAAGTCAAAGTTTTTCGTTAGGTACTTGGCTCTGGATAAATCGAATGTATAGCGTAAAAGTTTACACAAATCACGAAAAGTTTCGGCGCTACAAACTATCGGTCGAAATTTTGTTCGAAAGTTTATTCACCGAAATTTTACCTGTGACCGAAATTTTTTAGAAAATTAGTTTTTGCTCTAATTTGCTGTATATATACGCGTTATTCAGTATGGATGATAAATTATTTTTCAGGGTTTCTTGTGGAAAACTGAAAGATTTTTTTAAATAATTTTCTAAATGATGATTTCATGACTTCTGTAACGAACCGGTCGATTTTTCCCCAAAAGCCCTTTTTTTAAGAATTTTTTGTTTTTGGAAGATTCATTGATCCAATCAGTCCAGTCTTTTCCTTTCCTGGTACTGATTACAATTTTAAGTTTACTCGATTCACTCTTGTCTTCATCAAATTAATTATTTAGAAATTGAAAATCTTTACCGAAACTTTTTTCACCGAAACATAATAAATCGCCGAAACTTTTTTCACCGAAACATAATAAATCGCCGAAACTTTTCACCGAAACATAATAAATCGCCGAAACTTTTCACCGAAACATAATAAATCGCCGAAACTTTTCACCGAAACATAATAAATCGCCGAAACTTTTCGGAAACATGAAATAAGTAATGTATACGAAAAATATTTTTTTCATATTTGCTTCTAGAAATTCGTGTGGCATCAAAAAGCTTTTTGACGAACCCGCAAAAAAATCTTTCAACACGTTTTTTTTCTTCCTTTTTAGGTTTAATTATTGGGACATCCGTTAAACTGACTCGTCCACAAGAGACGGAAAGCGTAGGAGAGACTTTCATAACGTTATATGCACGTCACGTTTTTGTATACCCCAAATAATTTGAATCAGTCATCATCACCATCCAACCATACAATTTGGTCATTCTCTATCTTTACCCCAAATTTGTTGCGTGGTGGTTTTTTGAACGGGAAATCTTCAATTTCCTGTTATCCACGCGACGAGTAGACTCATCATTCATTTCCTGCTCACAAAACCTAATTAAACATACATCGTCGCCAATTTCATGCCTTCGTTTTCAATTTTGATCGCAAATGTTACTCCCCCGTGGAAAGTTGCTGAAGCTTTTTGTGTAAAGTGTAAAACAAGTGTAAAGCAATGAACCATAAAATATTATCAACAAAATGTACTGAGTAACTTTATTTCCATTGATTACTGTAATTTTTGAAATTATCTCAAAGAAAGACTTCACTTACACAAACCATGAAGATTTTTTCCAAATTAAGGAACATGGCGAATAAACCGGATATAAATCGGGTCCAGGAAGAGAGAGATGCGGTTTGGCAGGAAACCGAGAGCGTTGGATGTTTGGTTAATTACCCCAACATTTTCATTGGATAACAGGATTGGTTACATAACTTAATTATCACAGAAATATTATTGTAATAAAATAGTAGCAATGTAACGTATCCTGATATCATAATTTTTCATTATTTCAATATAAAGAAAATTCCCCCAAAATACTACATACAGTGTACAGAGTACAGTGACCAAAAAACCAAGGATATAAAAAACTTCAAACTCTGTGCCTATAATAATTCTTGAGTTGGGAATACGATACACAAACACAGAATTCATCAAAAGATATATGTTTTATCTACAAAGCTGATGATAGCAATACAAAAGTCTGGTATATCGCAAATTCCGAAGCTTCTTGGTTCGCACGGTGTAGAAAATGAAAGAAAATACGATGTAAGAGAAATGTTGTTGAAAGGCTGTCAAATAGAAATTTTGCGGTAGTGGAATACCGTTTGCATTCATTACATAGTCGTCTCCATAAAGAGTCTTTTTTTCGAAAAACAACACTATAATTTGGTTTATCAAAATCCACACAATAATTGCATGAAAGTCTCAAGTTATTAATTCACTTATTAAACAATTTCATCGATCTAAATATAAGCGAGACATAGGTAATAACGGCGTAATAACGGCCTATTTGTGGTTGTGTATTCTTGGCGCCGCTCATATCAGTAGTTTGCTGTTTGTTGTCTTAAGATCGCATCTCAAACTCAGTAGCTTTGCTCAACAAACAGAACTTTTTTGGTTGCCGAACAAAACTATAGCAATGGGCTAAGTCTCTTTCATTTGGCGACACCTATATAGGCCGAACACGCAACAGTTACTAAAAAACATCTTTCAAAAGTATTTGATTCCACGAAGCTGAAATTAGAAATAGAAATTGGTATTGTAGCAGCCTCTTTTGTAGACTACCGATGAAGTTACAGATTATTCTTTTGAAAGGAATAATTCAACGAGGTTGTTATGATTTTACCCTATGATGGCTGAATATTATTCAATTAAGAACTTTAGAAGTCATTATTGTGAGCTAATATAGGTCTCTTAGAGCGTTACATTGAAAAAATTGCTGTCCGTCCTACCTTCCCAATATCATGTTATTTAGTTAAGCAAAGATAGGTTGTGCTAGAGTAAAATATTTTGACTACCCTATAATAAGTAGATTAGTGATTAGTTATATATTGTCCTGAAACAAGGACAAAGTCACTCTGAGAGAAAGAAACTCCATAATACATCACATATACCTATGTTTATTGTTTGGACTCTTTACCAAATAGTTAGCATATTTCTAGATCACACTGGGTTTCACGGCGGTCAAATAAGGGTTCATTTTTTCCATATAGGTTGTTTTAGGTTTTTTTTCGCTCTAAATTGTCAAAAAGCTGTATTTTTCAGAAACCTTTTTATTTTCCAAAGAATTTTAAATATTTAAAAAAAAAATTCATTTATCACTCGACCCCATATTACGTCACTCAATCTGACATCGAAAAAAAAAATAGATTTAGGCCTCAAATAAATGCTAGAAACGAATAGCTTATGAAATTTATTTCAGAAAAATGGTCTTAATTTATTTAATGCGATAATTTAAACTTGAGAAATTAAAAAATTAAGAATAAAGAGCCCTAAAACGGGGTTGCCGAAATTGGGCAATGTTTAATGTTATGGAAATTGGCAATTTTATTTTTATTATTGCTTTAGTAATAGCGGAGAAATGATCAAGTTAGAGAGAATCCTAAATGCTTAACTGAAAGTCCTAGTAGAGACAAAGCAAAATCTATAGTAATTTTTTTTTGTGAATTTTTGACATCACCCCCTGAAATCACACTTATTACCATATTTGGGTATTTATTAAATGTTCAATATCTATGGCCCAAAATGTTGTATTGTAGAATGTGACACCATTTTTCTACACTATTTTCATGAGCTTTCAGATTTTATCATTATTTCAAGGTTTTGAAGAACTTTAATTTTCAGTAAAGAATAAAATGACGTGTCATATGGGTCACGTGATGAATTTGAAAATCTTAAAATACTTTAATTTTTTTTGGAAAATTATAAAATATATGAAAAAAGCAACTTTTACACCGATAACATAAAGTATCGTAAAATATGGAGAGAGGCAATTTTTCTTTTTAAGCTAATTGAATTTAAACAGACAAGAGGATGAGAAGAAGAAGAAAACTTTCATGAAATTATGGTTCACGAATTTTTTATTGTTCACATTAAGAAAGAGAATATTCTTTATTATCTATATACAAATATTTGTCATGATATTTACACTTTAAAACTTTTTTCTTTTGCATACTATATACTATTTCATAAGTTGTGTGAATATTAACAGCTATATTATCAAAATACCGTCTTTTCCCCTTTTTAACAGACTTGTATAATATATCAAGTCCCGAACAAAAACGCTGTTTTACATGTCATGTTGGATAAATACTACGCGTTTGAGCATGTCATCACCACCTGCATCATTTCGCATGATTTAGCTGGCTTCGATTTTCTTTGTCGGATTTTTTTTTGTTCCAATAATTGTTGAGTGACGTCACTTCTTTGGATTTTAGTTCCTTAAACCATGGCTTCTGCTACCCGGTTCAATCCAAGATTGTGTATAATCTTCACTTCAAATAAATTTCCCTTTCATTCACCCGTCGCAAATATTTTTCATAATTATTAGAGGAAGTTGTTGTTGAAACGTGTCGAGTGTCTTAATCGGACCCCGTTGTCAGATTCGTTTAAATCATTATTTGGCACCGGGTCGTGTTGGATGCCGTTATTTATGGTCTTTCGGCGTTTCTTATTCTTTCGACGCTTTTTCTTTGCTCTGCAAAAGTGTTGTTGAACTTCTGTCCTGCATTTCTGACATTGAACTTTACAACACCAGATGAATACACAATTGCAGTTAGATTCAACCCAAACCTACAACGAAAAAATTACCATAGTTATATAAAAACGCTAAATTGCTTCATTGTAATCTTATTCAAATTACTGGTAAATGTAGATTGTAATTCAAATCAAATTTACCTTTTTAGTATGATGACCCATTCCACAGCACATTACAGAACAACCATCTGGACCGGGTGACGTTTTATTACACCTTCGTCCGGCCACACCCAAAGTACCTTCTCTCAAATTCTTTTCGCAATAATCTGGTGACTCTTCCAAGTAGACCAAATCTTTAGGAGAGTGCTCTTTCACCCCAGGATTTCGTGGTGTCAATGTATTGCGCGCTTGGTCCATTGTCACGAAAACGGCGCCATGATATTGCTGTTGCAGAAAATCCCCAATACGGTAAAAACCAGGGAGGGAATTTCTGCAGGTCTTCATATTACACGCACCTGATACTCCGTGACAAGTACATTCAAGAGTCATCGATGATTGCACAATCTACAGGTGAAAAAGAGAATTGATTAGAAATTTTAAGAAAGCAGTTATTTCTTCATTGGATTTATCCGGATATTAAATGTGTCCAAAAACCAAGATTAGAAAATGAACAAGAGCTTAGATATTTATCAACTTGTTATTTTCAGATAAGAATTGAAAATAGATATGGTATGGGATTTTCCCCCCTTTATGTAATTTTGAGGAGTAGGGAGGATGACGAGTGTGAAAGTAATGTCACGCATACACAACATCATCATTCCATTTTGAAATTTATGACATGTCAGGGAGACTTGACTTGTCACTCTTAAAGACTGTTGGAAATTAAATCCGGATGCTAAAGATGCCTTAATGTTTGGTAGGAAGACGTGATTGATAAACGGATTTTTCCTTAGAAACGTTACAAAATGTGATAGGCGATTAATGAGAAATACTCAATTTCCGCTGAGGAATAAACACAGTAATGAAAGTTTATTAAGTCATTGTCTATTTTCGTCATGTTTTTCATAATCAGTACAGTGTATAATTTTTATAACATCCCGATATACGAAGCAATGCAGAATTACTCTCAGATGCTTGAACTCAATCCTTAAATCATAAAAAAGGCTAAATAGTGGTAGGGCTTTCTCTGGTAGAAACTTGGGGTTGAATGAAAATCACACTCTTATAATATACTAATACCGTGATATTAAAAGATATATGCAATGATAAAGAGTAGTCTTGAACCAAGAGTGTTTTGTTATAGCCTTGACTACCATTAGCATTGTTGTGAGATGTTTTGCAGCAAAACCAAATAATGTATAGCTTGTTTGTAGCTAATCACTTTCTTAGCTCCTCCCCTAATGGTTAACTCTCGTGTAATTTTTTTTTCTTTCTTATTAATAGATGCCAGCCAAACGATGCAACACTGATCAGGCAATTTCACGGCCATTCAAAATCAAGAATATCGTGGGATTCAAATTGATTTCTTAATTGGCCTCACCCACGATCAATAACTCAACAATGGTCACCGACTATGTCATCATTTCTCTAGGCTAATAGATTTCACCATAGGCATTTGCTACTTAATGAAAAGGCAGAGAAAACAAAGCGCAAGATATCTTACCGCTCTTCCCGCGAGATTATTCTGCTTGTTCATCAATACACGTGCATCATTCCCCACCTCTCGCGCATCCAAAAACTTTTTGGCGAAATTCATTCCAAACTTGATGTTATCGTTGCAATAGTTCCATTCGAACGGTTGTTTCCCTTTGTTCATATGGCCACTGTTGTTGTCATATGGACGATCACGGTCACACTTGCAAACTGATGCGTACTTGTTATTGTTGCAAGCACGTGTGACCTCAACTACTACACCTGCTGAAGTTATGGCTTGGAAGAAAGCCGCTTCACGGTTTCCTAGGAAATGAGAAGTGAAGGTTTATTCAACGAATCAACTTAAACTTTACCATACTTGAGAATGAGAAATGAATGTCTTGTGATCTGGTTGTTGTCAACTAACTCACCTTTGCTTGTCAACAAGCCGAGAAGTCCTTTTTTCCGTTGGTCCATATGTGAACAATTCCATTTCGAAGTTGAGAATTGATGTTGACATTCTTGCAAGCCTAGTTTAGCTCCTTGTCCGACAACTTCCATGATAGATGGGTTCTCACGACATAAAGCTTTTTGCTCTTTAACCAATCCGGCTATGTTATTGCAGCCTCCGTTCGATCCGACAGTAAATACTTGGGAACTCAACCTAAAAAAATCAAACATATCACCATTGTTATTCATATTGTCCATTCCGTATTTACTGGCGCGCAATCTCAACCACGCGCAATTTTGTTTAACAATGACGACACGCAATTTTAATTCCGTTTAATTTAACATCAACGAAACCAGAAGAGTTTCCAACAGAAATATGTGTGGAATTTATATGCGGATTATAGTTTGTGCTTATTTGTGTCCAAATGACGAAAACATCATTGGAGTAGAAAAATGTTGTACACGATACCGGTTTTAATTTCCTATTTCAAATAACGTCATTATATTTCTCGACAACAAATTACGGTATTACAAGTTTTTTTCTCTTTAATGAACTACGTTGTCAGTGATATCCTCTCACGTAGTAGACACCGTTATACAACGGAGGACAACGGAATATTTGACTCAGTTAGATGTTTTCAGATGTTTCAGAAGGGGCTTTCAATGTATCTCAAAGTCAAACTTATTTTTGTGTTAATCTGTTAACAAGTATAAAAATAAATGTATTCCTATAATGGCAATATATCTCGATTGAATATAAACTGTGCTCTGTGTTGAAGGGAAAAGGACATGGTAGGCTTATACCACATAAGTAATGAATGTTCTGTTTACTCACAGGTCTTATCCACTTTAACCACCTGTAGTTCAGTCAAGTTGCACTAACAATACACACTATGTACACGATTACAATTGATTAGGGTCTAATCCGCCTTAATCCTAATCGTCTTATTAGGCCGTGATAAAAAGATGACTTCCTGAAGGAACCAGCATGACTTTGACTATGATACCTTGCAAACACTTGGCTTATATTGCGCATTTGGCCATGGATTCATTTCACATTAAGTTTGTTGTCAAAGCGCTTTTGTAATGGACGGTGGAATGTGTTTTGTTGTTCAGATTGCAAGCAATTCTTTTGGCTTTTATCACGTTAGATCTTTTTCCCAAGTGTATCAAAGGAATGCCAAGAGACCACGTCTCATGACGATATAAAAATTTCATTACATCTCTATGTTTGTTTTTCATTGTCAAAAAACAACAAACTGTGCATGATCAATACCAAGATAACAGCACAGAGCTCGAGCCTGATTTTCATCTCTAAGGCTCCCTCTACATATACCTTCGTCATTTCTCTACTCCGCTCTACTCAATTGAAACACTCAATCACGCAAATGAGACTGTACCCGTTTATAACACTGTTTCTCTGTAACTATAATAACGCTCTAGTAACGGAGTTTGTATTTAAAAAATGAGTATTTATTACGGCGCAAAAATTTATGTTTTTTTAGCTAATTTTGAATATATGACGAAACCAAAAACGTAAAACACACGTGAGATTGTCAAATATATCTTTTCTGTCCGCACTTGTTTATTCACAAGTTAAAGTAAAGAAATTTTGTTCAACCACAAAATAAATAGAGAAGGCATTTCCTAAATGAATTGATATAAACAATAAGACAAAAATGCCACAAAATATCACCTTCTTATTGCAACAAACAAAAGTGTTCAATTGCGTTTCAATAACGTCACAAACTGTTAACACTTTTTTGGAAGTATTTTGTATGTTGGACTTTTAGCATCCTTTTTATAGATTCGCAAATGCAAAACATTAAAACTGAGAATATTATTAGTAGATGATTTCGTCATCCTTTCAAGATTGAGTAACTCCTCCCTCTCAGACCGCCATAGCACATGGTGGTCAGTTAATTGTATAATGTACACTTCTATTGTCTATTTGGAAATCATTGAGGTCAGGGGGTCGCTGTTTTACTACCTTGATGGAGAAGAGAGGAGGAGAGTTTTGAAATGACATTCACACTCAAGTTAATGAGTTTATACATTTACTGTGATATCTTAATAAATTTTCTTCTTAATGTGAAATGCTTTTAGCAAGCCACCGCGAGACTGCACCTCCTAGTTATTTAGAACGTAACAAAAAGTCTTTAATCTCAATTCGCAATGACAAATTGTTATAATAAAATTATATACTTTACATAAAGAAGTTTCTTTTTAAATAGACAACACCGTCTTTCTATAAGCTGATTCCGCCCTTCTTTTTGAAAACTCTAAGTCGAAAAATGACTCTTATGACTATAGAGAGAAAGTTATTAAAATCTATGGTCATAGTAAAAAAAAATGGTTAAAAAATTGTCTTACTGATTTAGAACGAATTCTACACTTCAAATTAGGTCTTTGATATAATCGAAAACCCTAATCTTCCTCACCTATGATATACTAATATTAAGGTTGGGCCATTTAGGAATCAAAATTCAAATTAATTTTTGAGAACGTCAAAACAGTTGAAAATAAAATCAATCTTACCACCAATGGCTGCTCGTGTGATGAACAAACACCAAAACCAAGAAAGCCCAAATCTGCAATCTTCCATACATCCTTCGATCTTTCACCTTTCGACACCAAATAAAATTATCTTCCCGCTATCCGTTTCTGTTAAGTGAACTTGAAGTACTGTCCGTCAGTATAATATTCCTATATTAAGTCATGCGAGTTCCTGTAAAAAGGTTTCTTTCTATTTTTGTTGTTTGTCTGTCAGAATCAAGTGTCTTGTCTGCTGTGTGTATCATTAGTATCTTGTCAAAAAATATTCTCCATATTTTGTCTATAGTGGTTCTCTGTGAAAAAGAAAAAAAAGGGGAGAATAGATAAGCGTTACGAAACCTTGTCATAAAGTCATGTATATGCATTTCAAATTTACGTGTATTTGCTAAATAAAAGGCCAGTTCAAAAGCAAATCCAGAAAATAGTCATGCCAAAGATGGAAATCTTCCCGTGATGTTTGACAACCAATTACCGGCGAAATGACAGTACACACCATTTACTGAAAAACATCTTCACACTTAAACGTTACAAAACCACATACAAGGAAATAATACTTCGAAAAGAAGTGTTTCATTCTCACGATGAGACTGCCTGTGTGCCAGCCAACCCTTCATGTGACCATCAGGGAAGAATGTCACACACAAATAATGTACAAACAGTAAAAGAAAGGCTTCTCTTCCGATGGAAACAAAAGCGAACGAGTATGATTTCTTCTTTTTCTCTTGGTCAGATTGTACGTATTGTTCGTAATGTCATCTCATTTATCCCTTTCATCTTGCCGACATCAAACAATAAGTGTATCAATCAAGCCACCATTTTTTCGCGTTCATGAGAGAGTAGAAGTAAATTAGGTTTAATAGCTTGCTACATAACAGCTAATCAGTGTTGATAGAATACATCAAAGGCTCCCTACCCAAACCCTTTGGGACCTGCTTACCTTTGAAATTCAACGAAAATCTGTTTATAAACAATATAATAAAATGAACATTAATCGATTAAAAGTGTTCAGTTATTGCAACTCACATAAAAAGTTTCATCCACTGCTTATGATTGACAAATAATAAAAAAAAAAAATAAAAAAAAGTTTCCTTCAACTATCGAACCATTCACCGCAGCGCGACTGCATCCACACACGGCGAAAGTCAATAGCAAGAAATGTGATTTCAAACAGGGTTTATAGCGAGTTTTTTTTGTTGCTTCAAAGTTCAATTATCATTTATTTGATTGATGGGTTTGAAGTTAAATGACTCTATTGTACATGGCAATTATAGAATGATTATTTTGAATTTGTCATTGAAAAAAAAGCAATCCGTATTAAGATGGATGTTTGAATTGCATTGACCAACAATCCCATCGTGTTTTTAAATATATACTTTGTTTAAGTGTATTGTGATATTTTTACGTTTACGGGCGATTCTTATAGGATACGTGTTGTCTTTTTTTTCTCCTACGCCCGGGATAGGAAATTACCATACAAATTACCCCAAGAACAATATTCCATTAAACTCATATCTTCCAATAAAGTCATCTTATAACATGTTCAAGTTTCTCAGGGTTTACCCATACTAAGTTTCCGCCGCCACTTGACCACCGGCACCGGGGAAAAAGATATATATATAAATTAATTAAATATTAATTTAAATTCCTAATCATATAGATTACTAAAATCGCCAGGACGCTGAAGAGAGACTGTTATTTGTACAAATGTATATTAATGTTCTCAATTCTGCCTTTCTTACCAAACAATCATACGCCTATGCAGCTAAATTAAGATATAGGAGTATTTTGCAGAGGGGACATAAACCAAGGTGGGTATATGTTATCAGACACGCTTATTCAGAGGAGGCGATAGATTCTTATTCCAGCATGGTCACACACGGAATTTGCTCCAAGCTTATTGATATGCTTCTCCACCAATAGATGTTGTGTTGTCCACTTTCCTTTTAATCTCTCATGCTGCACTTGTTATTCCCAGTCTTTCTATAAAGGACGCATTGTCCTAATACGGAATTTTCAGCTTTAACAAATACGGTATTTCATGGTGCATTTTGTATTGCTCAATCTTCCAAGGTGATCGTTCGTATGAACGCCTTACGGAACATCACTTCAAGTTTTGTAGCTGGAGGCTGGTATCATATTACCAAAAAGTTATTTTTACAGGAAACCAAAATATTTCAAGCACTTGCATGTGGTTGGTTGCATTTATCCCGTTAGACTTTGATTGATGTAAAAGCAATGTTTTGTAGCTCTTACTTTTATGTAAGTGTATCGTACAAAAATTTATGAGTTAATGGCTCCAGCAAAAATTTTAAAGGAAGGAAGTCATGCCTTTGAGCTGCATATCCTTGCCGATAAGATATGACGTAAAAGAACTGGTACTATCGTTTTCGATTGGCTAAAAAAATTGATGTTCGCGCATATCTATTTTCTAAAACTTACTTGATAGCATAAGATGGAGGAATATCTTATTTAAACAAGTAATTACTGCAAAAGTAACAAGTGAATGCTTCCAGATAATATTTCAGATTAAATTTTCTTTGACTTTGAAACATGAACATCAGAAATTTGGTGCTGATTTAGAAGTAAAAACAGGGCCAAACATTCTAATTTCAGGTCATGTAACGTTTGAAAATTTTCTTAATCAATTAAGCATACTCTTAGGTTCAAATGCTGACGTCATAACGTCATTGTTTTCGTTGGTAAGAGGTTCAAATTCTTATTTCCAAAACTACCCTTTATTGTCATATGCGTCACTCTATTTCATTAACAAAGTAGGAATATGCAAACACTATAATTAATCTGATAAAGACACAGAACGTCCCAACATTTCCAACATTGGATTTATTGGACCATGACAAAACAAAATCATTTTTGATTGATGACAAATATTTATAAGAGTGAATTATTATTAGGACATTTTTGGACTATTCTGCGTTTATTGAAATAAGACCATTATGTCAACGAGGAACAGGTGTTTAGGACATTATACTTATACCATTTTTAAAATGAACAGTACCTGCACCTTGGTGGTTGGGCATCTCCGCAAATAGAAAATAAAGATGATTGATATTACGCTGAAGAGAGACTGCTTATACCCGTCGTTAGAACGCTGAAAGAAAACAATATTGAGGGGAGAAAAAAACAACATTTTTTTACATGAATTGAAATTGGAAGAATGAAAAAAAAAATTTGGGAAAATTTTTTTTTGGGCAAAAAACTTTGGGCCAAAAATTGTTCATTAATGCGTACATACATACATAACACCGCTTTTATTATATAGACTTACAAAACTATGAGAAATAATCAAATCATCTTATTATACCAGGTCACTCGTTTGAAAAATATCTTAGACCAATGCAACTTTCCACAAATAGAAATCTAGAAAAACTGAAGGGATTTACTTGCATTATGTTTGATTACATCCTTTGCGCATGCGGTTTAATGAAATTTATTAAGGATCGAATTGACAGCAGACAAACGCGGTTGAAAAGCGTGTAGAATCGAAGACCGATCTGTAAACGTTTGTCGCTTTTCTCGTGTATGGTTCTTGGTTAGTCTGATTTGCATAATTGTGATACGTGTTTTTGTCAAGGTCTACGAATTGGACTTACTTAATTCCTAGGAAGAAAAGTCATTCATTGTGTAATGGATTTGTCTACGCTAACCGCGCCTGTTGTGTATGAAGACCTTTTCGAAAGTATATATCATTTTTGGTAAGAATTACATACTTCTACTTAGTAAAAACAAAGTAACACATGACTGAGATGGTGTTAGATTGAACTTCTTATAAAAGGTTAACATCGATCACAGAATCGCGCCTAAAAACTTTCGCGTGCTTGGCATGACCTTATTATCAGTATTGTGCATATTACATTACGTATGTGTCCTAAAGGTATTTCCTTATTTTTGTTTGTTTTACTTGACCACAAAAGTCTATATAAAGTTTGATGGAAATTGTCCCTCTTCAGAACAGATTTCCGTTGGAGCTTTTGAAGTGGCAAATTCTTTCGCCAGACGAATTAGTTTACGAGGGACCCGGAATGTTTTTATAACTTTATTGGCTATATATATTGCTTTCATATTCTATGCAAGGGTTTCAAGCAAATTTTGTTGATATTTTAGCCATTCTGGTTTTGTTGTTTTCTTGTTGTCAAACTTGAAGTGTCCGTCTACTATAGGCTCTTCTAGCCTACACACGAAGCACACGTACACTGGTATCATGGTAACTTGAGTATTTCATACCCCCATCATGCTTCTAATTAAATCTGTGGAAGCCTTACCAAATGTCGACAAAGAAAGAAAGAGATTATGATCTCAGCCCAAAAACGTTATGTGCACGCATTTAAGATGATAAAATAAAATTACAGTTTTAAATGTTAACATAAAGTTTCTTAAATGTGTCTAATAATAAGTTTTTCGTTCCAATGAGATCAAAACGAAACGTCTTCGTAGTATTACTATTTCTAGAGATACAGATGATTAAAGTTCACTAGATTCATACCGTAAGATATTCTTCGGTACCGTAATATTAGACAAAAATGGTACGGAGCAAAAAATCACCATGGCAGGATAGAAATTATACTAAGAATACATAGCATTGATCTTGTTAGACTATCACGATGAACATTTGTAAAAAGGGTTGCGAAGCATTTCGTAGGTTGCTGGCAAAAATTTAAATCTCAACATTAGGTTTCTTGAGAGTGTGCGCCACAAATTTCCGTTCCAATGAGGGGTCAAACGTCTTAGTAGTATTATTATTTCTCGAGATATAGATGATTAAAGTTCACTAGATTCATGCGGAAAGATATTTTATCGGTACCGTAATATTGGAAAAAAAGGACGAAGAAGCAAAATAACACCATGGTAGGAAGAATTTATATACATTGCATTGATCTTGTTAGATTGTCACAACAAAAGGGCGAAGCTTATTCATTCTTCATGCTTCGCAACAAAATAGCTCGGGCATTAATTCTTCATCCTTCGCAAAAAGGACAGCAAAGATTTCTTGGGTGGGGGTGAATAGTGATCTGCAGAGTTTCCCATAACTCGAGTTTCCTAGAATAAATGAATGCTACCGCCGTTACTTTAATTTCTATTTTTTTGAGTAGTTTTTTATAGGAGGCACACTATATAGATATAATGCACTTCAAATATGCATTCATGTAATATCGAGTATTTAGGCATTATAGAATTCCTAATCAAGGTTAGAAGCACGCTTGAGAGTAAATCATCACAAATAACTTAATCTGTTCATTTCGGACTCAAGTCCGAAAGCATTGGACAGGTTGGACAATTCGAATCTTACATTTTAACGATTCTGCATTTACCCAAGTATATCCTTAGCTTACCTTTCTGGGTAATCTACCCATTCAGGCTGACGAGGTTAATGAGTATTACTCATAAAAGTAGCCTTAAAATGTTAAGTCTAATCTATAGTATTCATTTGCACAGCATCTAAATTAATTGATGGTCAATAATGATATAGCATTGGTTAACCGTTTTCTTGAAAATGGAAGTAAACAACTTTTCAACTGTATGGTTTAATTCTGTTTTTTCTCAGTTTTCCCAAACTATGGTCTATGGAGAGGGTATAATAACACCACCTTAAGAATGCAGAATGTCCTTATTTTCCAAGAAGTGATGTTTTGATTTCTTATTGTTTGAATTAATTAATTAATTTTTATGTTCATTGCTGTTTTTTTCTCTCGATAAAATAAGTTATTTTTAATTTTTTGATTGATATATTGTGACCCAGTAAAACTATAGATATACTAGTTTTTGATAACTTCTTTTATAGGTGCTATTGGATATTAGTGAGTTTTACAACTCAATGAATTTTTTTCTAATAAATTTGCCTGGTCAACTGTTACCTCAAGTTGGAGTTATTACAGCTCTAACGAACTAATCATATGATGATTACTCTGGTGTGTACTTATCATCAAATTTAGTTTTAAATTCAAAATTTATTAATGACATAGTTTTGTCACGAACTGAAACGATTTAGAAGTAGAAGGGACAAAGTATGCGGGATGTTATAAATAAAGTTTGAAGGGAAATTAGTAATTTTGTTCTCATTAAACGGAACAAACGATATATTAAATATTTTACACAATTCAAGGAAATACTACAAATTTCAACTTTTAATAACCTCCAACGAAAATCCCATTTTGAGGTGAATTAAGAATGATAAAAGTAGCCTTTTCAAGGACAAAAACAAATCCAGCCAAATTGCACTTTCATTAAAAAACATTCAATATAAAATTCATTTCCGCTAAAACAGTTTAAATTGCTATCAATTCAATTTTTAATCCCCATTCAAGTTTCCGTCCCCAAAGAAATTAGGGAAGAAATCAAAATGTTAATTTAGAATATTTACGAGGTTTTGATCTATATTGAACCTTCCTATACATTTAAATAGAGAGCATTTTTAATTTAACTCATTTAAATCTATGGAAGAAAATTGAATTGGCGTAGGTAGAAGGCAGAATTCATACACGGTAGTACCGTATACAGTGTACCCAAGATAATCATTGTCTTGACAATGAGCTGTTTATTCATAATACTGTTTAAAAATGGCGTCATATAAAAGTTTACTGCTTGAAATTTCGATAATAAATTCTCGGGTGCTTATTGTTGCCTGTTATTTTCCATTAATCTATGTGGGCGTGTGCAATAAGTATTAGTCATCGCACAGTGCAATATGGTCAATATTTTTTGAGTTTTTATTTTTGCTCTTTATTCATAAAAAATATTATAATATGATAAATGTAATAAGTAATAGTTATCGTATGGTACCGAGTACAATATGGAATATATTTTCCGAGTTCTGATTTTTTGTTATATTTTACG
>JAYRBV010034680.1:0-10940 GCA_036023255.1 Mitrocomella polydiademata
TAATACTTATACTTTATTTAATATGTCTAATTTTATTTTCGCCTTTTTCAATGGTTTCTTTAGCATTTCGCTGACTTTGCTGCCGCGAGCGGCTGCATTTTTTGTTTTTATCCAGTTGGTACGATGACGTTTTATGATCTTTGTTCTAGTAATAAGAACGTCTAAGTATTCAACGTTAAGAAACCCAACGAGATACTCTTTTTTGTATTACTTTAAAGGAAGAAACTTTCGCGGTTTCGCGAAAGTTTATTCCGCGAAATACCCTAAAACCGGTCATCCGCGAAAGTTTATGTCCGCGAAATGCAAAAATTTCGCGGTTGGGCTGATACCGCGAACTTTCTTCCCGCGAAACTTTCTTCCTTTAAAAAGTATTGTTTTATTAAGAATTCCGCACACTAGAAATATAAAAATTGATTCTGATTTTGCACCGAGAAATTATCATTAAAATTACACTGAACTATTTTTTGGCGAAAACCCACAAATAAAGCATATTGAGGGCTGGTGATGCTGCATTATATCCTTTTTTATATTTTTGGCGTAAGAACTCAGATGTTGTTTTATATTTAACTTCTGAAATTTTACATTTCAAATTTCAAATTTGCCTTTGTTGCTAACTTTGGTATAAGCAGGATTTCGGACCACGCAAGATTTCGTTTCCTTTTTTTGATTGACTGTAACCCGAGAAAAATTACTCCATAAAGGGGATTTTCTTTTTAAGTACCATGTTGTTAATATCTCCATGACTGACCACAATCTGGTTAACAAGAAACACTGTCTTTTGAACTTTGTATACAAAAAAAAAATTGAATTGAATTTTAACTTTTTAATTGAAGTTTTATTGCATCATCTTTTGTAACACCGGAACAATATTTTTTGCGAACCATAGTGTATAGTGTAGTGAAAAATTGAGGAAAGTCCTAGTCTGTGTAATCGACCAACTCTGCTACACTGCTCCGTACTGCATTGGTCTGTATGCAAACCTTTGATTTTTGGATATATATGAGTGGCCTGGTAACAAACAACGGAATTGCTTTTGTTTACAAATACACGATTAATATTCTCCCGTAGCAAAAAAAGTTTTTTACAAACCAACGGCTATTCCAATACTCAGCTGACTTAAGTCACTGACTAATAAAGGAGGCTTTGCTAGTCTGTAGTTTGTAGTGTTTTCGTACTTGAATTTCTCATTCCTCATCCAATAATCATTCAAGAAAAAATACTCGAAGGTTACCTTTAGAAAATTTCATATTCGTTTATTTACAATTTGGTATCAAAAACTATTTTACTAAAACATACCGTTGTTTGAATGGGTGAGAAATTGAGAAAGTTTAGAAATAACCTACTTTTCCGGTTAGAGGTTAACCAGGTCTGATTTACAATTTGTTATACTATACTTTAATTTGCAACACGAAAAAAGAGTTTCAGCTAAAATTCTGAATCAATACTTCATTTTCTTTTTTTAATACCCTTTTGAGTATAAAATCCCATGGAAAACTTTGTTCAATGTTTTTGTCCATCTTTTGAGCTATTTTGAAAAGTATTGGTTCAGTTTTGTAGCTATAGCTTGTTATGTATAGATTGAAAATTAAATTATGGTGTATACCAAAATGTAAGTCTGACTTTCCTCTAAAATAGACGAGAGAAAAATTTGATTTTAAAATGTTCTCAATTTTTAACGGTTCCAACACCGATACTTTTTTGTGGTGCACCCTGTAGAGAAATTTGCTTTTATCGAGGAAGGTTATTTCGAAAATAAAATTTAGAAAAATTAGATTATTGAATGATTAGGTGGTAAGGCTTGGTTCCCACTTGGCTCCCCTGTTGTATGCCCTGATAGATGAAATAGTTTTGAGAAGTTGTGTGACCATTTCCCTATCACGGGTTTATTCTTGAAAGCTGAGCGGTAGAGACCCTTTTACTCATTCGTATATTCTGCCACTCTAAAACTTTACTGTCGCTACTGGGCGAGTTCATGTAAGCAAGCACGAAAACCCCATTCGCCCCGTCTTTAGCCTGGATACGTGAAGATCGGAAGAAAGACCTGAACTTTTCGCGCACGTGTTCCTGCAAGATGATGTGGAGTAGACCGTCTTTAATAAAAACAGCAAGGAAGCCGTGTAACATGTTTTTTTCCAACCGCCAACCGTTCGAAATGAACTGGCAAATCGGTAGTAGTGACGTTACGGTCGACATCACGAGGAACATCACGCGCAGCACCTGTCGCCAGTTCAGTTTGAAACGTGAGCCGGCCGTCTCGTGCATCATCCTTCTCTTCAGGTAATCCGGCACCACACTCTTGCGCGAACAGTGCCAAAAGATGTACGCATACGTACCCGTGGAGAGGCTTATCAAAATTATGTCTAACGTCGGGTAAATATACTGTCCGCACCACCTTTTAAATGATTTGAGCGATTCACCATCCAGGCTCACCAGACACATGGTTTGAACCACAACCAGTACGAAGTAGACAGAGACTGCTACGTGGAAGTGTCTGTCACGTAGGTACACCGGGTAGATCATGTTCAAGTGTACCTCTAAAAAGCGGTCAACTACTAGTGTTATTGTGAACAAGAAATACAGCATTCCGAAGCCCAAGCAGACCACAATTTGAAAACATTGGTAGCTGGTTGACGCCCGTGTGTGGCGGTGCTGATATACGTCGAGAATCTCGTTCACCAGGTACGCCGCGCACGCAACTATCTCCAGCGCGGACAGTGAGCGTGTTATAAGGTGTCCGTTGGTGTTCATGCGTGGTTCGTGTCGTATAAGACGTATGACCATGGTGTGAAGCGTGATGGCCGCGAGACCGGATATCAATGCCGCCAGCATAATCTCTCGCCTTTTTTTCCTTCTTCTTTTCTCCTTCTTCTCTTCCCCTCTTTCTCACTCCAAATTTTTTGTTTTTCTTTTATTTGTGGCAGCCTTGCCTCGGGCACGTTCTCTCACATTGATCAAAGGTATGCTAGCGACAAAACACATGTTCATAATTCCCATTGTTATAATCTCTCATTTCATCCTTCTTAAGCCTTCTAGTTTCAAAATAGTTGTATCAAAAGATACAATACTTTTATATAGCCCGGCTGTTGCAATTATTTTTCTGTGCATTGACAATAATGCGCTACGTCACGGCGAAAACTGTCCCTGTTTTTCATATTTTTTGTCTTTTTTATATTTTTCATTTTTCGTTTTTTTTTTGTGTGTTTTTCAATAAATTGTTGGAGTATTGGCTTGTAAGTTGTATTTATTTTTGTTATTATGTTCTCAATGGTTACAAAGTTTACTGGAAACAAGGGCTTTATTTTGATGGCATTTAGTAAACTCAGAATAGGACAGGGCTATATTTTCTTTTAAAAGACTTTACGGGACAGGACGCAAAGTAGGATTTAGTGTAAAAAATAATCTCGACCCCCGTGAATTTTTAATTATAATCCTGATTGGCAAGTAAGTCTTCAAAAGTCTAAAAAAATATTTATAAATGAACGAAATTAGAAGTATAAAGATTTTTCTTTAACACTTTAATCGTTGTTTTTTTACAGAGATATTTTGGGAAGGAGAAAATAAAAATTATGAATAAGAAAAAAATTTATTTAGGAAACGCGCGCCCTCCAACGTCCATACAAAATCTTTCCCGGTGAACCATACCAACAAACGCCTTCTCTATCATTTTGTCTTTACAAATTGTTACATTCTCTTATCATGACTTTCCAAAAAGAATAATAAACTTGTTTGTTTTGAAAATAATTATCCAAACTTGATAAATTTTGACAAATAGCTTCCTGAGATACTCTGTCAATCTTGTATACTTTTTCTGAGTCACCCGGTATACCGTCATCAGAATATTTGTTTTTCTTCTCTGCAGAGGTTAGTAAAGTTTAAAGTTCTCCTCGTTCTTGCATTTTCACGTTTTCTTTTTATCTTTTTCAGTACCAAGAGAGTAGATCACTCAAATACAAGATTGTCTTCGCATATCGACAGCAACCCAGGTAGAGTGAAAAATCAGTATACACGTCCACCATCGAAATTTTTCTCTCTTTTTTTGGAAGAATGGCGCCAGGAATCAAAATCCTAAAAATACAGAGCGCCTCAAAAGAATCACAATTTAAGATGAGAATACTTAATTTACAATACTATGTTATTAACAAAAAGATCCATTGTTTAACACATTTCCAGCGTTCCATTTAATTTTTTAAAAACGAAATTTACTGTTCACTTGTGCCAGAAAACTTTTTGGTTTTCGAACACTCTAGATCGCTGGAAAATGCTATGTTTCCCTTCTAAAAAGAGCCTTTCTATGGAATCTTGTTTTGATCACAATTTTTCTCGGAAAAAAGTTTTTAATTTGATTCGCGATTTTTAATCATTCTTGATAAAATTGATTCGCGAAAAGCTCAAATCACTTCGCGTTCTCGTTACATTGTGACAAAAAGCACGCAAACAATACTTCTCGAAGAAATGCAAATCTCCAAATCTTTATTTATATAACAAAACCTGTAACCAAATGCTAATGCAGTAAATGTTCCTGGGTTAACTCCCGACCAGCGTGTTACGAGCCTATCGTGTTAACCACTCGGCCACAGCTCCATATTCATGGTTTCAAATCTTTGTAGGCGCCGATGACAACAACCTCAACTCCATCTTCTACGAGCATTTGACGCGCTCTCTGCAGCACAGTCTGTGTGGGGATCTGGCACTAGGCAGATGGGGTAACTATTCAAGTGGAGACTGTTTCATAATGGCGTCCGATTATCTCAACGCCCTTGTACACATCATTGAAGTGGGGAATGGATACGTTACATTTCAGCTGAGAGGCCTTGAATTTCGAGGTAGATTTTTTCATTTTTTCATTAGTGGATAAATTCTACAATAACGGTTCAACCGTTTAACTGCTTTTACAGTATGCCTCATAACTAAGTAGATTTTTTAAAGATTGATTTTCGGAAATTTCTGAATTTCGAGGTATGTTTACTTTAAAAAAAGGCTGATTTTTTTGATTTTTTTTTAGTGGATAATTTCTCTACAATAACGGTTGAATTAACTGCTTTCCAGTATGCCTCATAACTGAGTAAATTTTTTGAAGCTTGATTTTCGGAAATTTCTCTTCTTAAGTCTTAGATTAGATTTAATAGAGTATGGCTTATTTACACTGAAGTTCTCCGAAATGTTTTCGTTCTTTTAATGTGGTTCATTTTTGTAATTCATTTTTTATAGGTACATATTGTCAACAACGTGAAGTGGAAGCCATCACCGAGAACGTCGATGATGATGATGGTTAGTAGTGTGTATATACCTTACCAGAGTCGGTTTTAGAACTGACGTAAGATATGCGGAGAAGAGCAAATTGTTGCTATTTTTCAATACCTAGCGATATTTTAATTACATATCAGAATTCTGCTCCTCAGCTGTCAGCGAAAATAACAACTCCACTTTTAAAATTTCTCCGCTTAAGTTAGTATGTTTCGTGGGGCCTTTACATATTTACTGCAGAGGGATTCACAGCCAGTCTTACTGATCTAAAATTACATCCCCTCCCTTCTCTTCTGATCCGTTTTCACGATACCTAACGATCGTGTTTAGGTCAGATTTTACCCGGCAGTGAAGTGGGTGAGGGCGAGGGGCTCTCAATTGGAACAGTCGTTTCCTATAGCTGTAAGATCAAACGTATTTTTATGATGCATTATTAACAAATAAATCTCCCTCCTCCCTACAGGTTGCTGTTGTTGCCATCCTGGTCATCTGCAGAGCCTGCTCTCCTTCAATGCTGCTTTCGGACAGCGTTGGTTGGCTTGGGAAGTAGTCCAGAGTAAATACATCTTGGAAGGATACAGTGTGAGCGACAACACGGCTGTAACTATGTTCCAAATGTTCGACTTAAGAAAAATTTTCATCACATACTACGTGACGGTGAGTATAACGACATTTTTGTAACGACGTGTTAGAACGTCCTATTTACTTACAAATGAAGTTCTTTTGAATACTTTGAATAAACTAGTAAGTAAATACTCCTTGAAAACTGAAACTGTACACTTTTCTGTTTTGAATCTTTGAGTTTACTTTGCGGAATTCTTGTGGCTTCTTCGCATGACACAAGACCTGCCCTAGACTATTCCATAGTCCGTTTGAAATGCCGTAAATAAAGAAGCGAGCGTAAGCGGGTGTGAATTTACGGCACGGGATAGAAACGAGATGCCATGCTTCAAGGTCAGACCGATCAAGGTGGCTAGCCGGTTGCAATGCTGATTGCGACACAACAGTAAAGTGCTATGTGCAGTCATAATACCTAAATATATGGTAAAATAAAACTATGCACATTTGAGTTCTATCTGCTACCCTTATATATGCTTTAAGTTTTTGAAAGATACTGTACTGTGATAGCTACGCTTTAAAATAGAAAGTTTTGTTAAATCTTTTGCTTCTTCACAAACTTTTCTCCGGAAAAACTTCACAGCTATTTCTTTAAGCTTTGTATCGGACAGTAAACTGTGTAGTACATGATCCGACTTTCCTTCTAAAAATGCTACAACTGTATTGTACTCCTTCTTCTTCACTTTCCAAATCACTTCTTTTTCATTGTGTCTTATAACTAACTGACAATGATGAAAAAAGATAAATTGCAGATGAAGTTATAACTGAATATTCACATTTGAAGAAATATGCACACGTTTCAATTTTATCTAATACTAAAGCTGAATAAAGGATGGAAATATAATAAACAATAAATGACTTATGAAACCTGGAATAGCTCTGCTGGTTGAATTGGGTAATTTTTTATTCCATCCTCTCCTACTGGCACCTCCTCAAAAACTAACCGCCTCTTCGTCTTGCTGTCTCCTCCAACCTCTTCTTTTGAAAGCCTCTTGACTTTTTTTCTAACAAACGCATTGGCTTTTTCTCTGTTCTGAAAAAATAACTTCTTCTTCGCTTCTTTTTCCGTAATGGAACTTTCTATGCGATGAATGCATGTTCTGCATACTATCCTAAAATCCCTAATCCGTAAGTCCACTTCAACACCCAGATACGCTTCTACCACGTGACAACACTTTGACTTCTTTCTGTCTGTGTTAAAAAGTACCCTGCGATAATCAGACTTGTTGATGTTGGCTCCACAAACAATGCAAAAGTGATCACCAGATGGTGAAAAGCTTGACAAGACTTTCGTTGGTGTCGTACTCATATTTATAATATAATCAAGTTTGTATAGTCTAAGATTTCCGTCTTCTGTTATCCCGCGCAGTTATACGGTAGCGAAGAGAAATATTGTTTAGCGCTTTACTTAGACTGTAAAATAGTCTAGACCTGGCCTTGACTTTACGGGAATTTATTGTTTGAGTTTACGAATTGATTTTCTTCAATAAAAAGTTTAAAAAAGACCCTTAAAGATTGTCTGGAATTTCCATCTTTAAATGCTATTGACTTTCAATAGTTTCAACGATTACATATTTTTAAGAATGATGTTAAATGATGTTTCAAAATTTTGTTTTTAGTCGATCGTTTTCTATTGTGTTCGTAACAAAAAGCTCGCATCTTGGCTTTCCGACGAAGCGTTAATGGGTCAGATCGAAGAGTTGAGGAGTTCCAGTTACGTTGACCTGGACACCGTGTTTCGACCGGTGACAGATAAAGATTACGACTTGGCGTGCGGCGGGGTGACTAGACAAAGTTTCTGTCAAAACTACCACGAGTGGTTGGTGTGTTGTAACAAGCATCGACCTGAAGGCGAGGTAAGTGTTTTTAGTCTGATTTGCAGGTCTTGACTAAACATTTGCAAAAATCAGACTAGGTGAGTGTGCGTGTGTATGTGTGAAATCAATCCGAAAGAATGATCGACAGTATAATTTTCCTTTCGAGAAGACTGGGTAATCAAGGTTAACGAGAATCTGTTGTAGGCTCTGAACAAAAGAACGTGAATTATTTGTTCACAAACTTACCAAATAAAATAAGGAAAGTTTAAGATTTGCAAGGTCTATATAGGTCTCCTTTCTTCGGCACTGAAGAGTAACAGGGAAACATTTCATGTTGTATAATTTTGCATTTCAGCGAATCGAGGATGACGGTGTTGACAGTAATGTGGTGACGTTATGTTTTGCACTGAGCCTTCTTGGCAGGCGTTTACTCTCCACCGCATCTAATAACCAATGGAACGCCGCGTAAGAACTTCTTTTATCTCGAATCATCAGGTTTTGTTGTCCGTCTGTAGTGAACTCGTTAGCTCCAAAACTCAGGGTTCTTTGTGTTACTTTGCATACATTGCCATTTCTCTTCCCCTTACTATTTGCTTTACTAAGGATAACCTCTTCTGTTTTTGGTTACGGATGGAGGTATCTGAGTAAATTAGTACAATGAATAGTCCATCCATCTGGATGAGTGTTATTCAACAGAAACATTCTGTAACTAATGCCATATATTTTCTTGTTTAGTTTGAAATCTTTCTTGCATGGTCTGCACGCGCTCTTCAAAGGTGACTTTCGCGTGACAGCAGCCAAAGACGAGTGGGTGTTTGCTGATTCTGATCTGGCGTTACTAAGGAAAGTGGTGGCCCCCGCTGTACGTATGGCACTAAAACTACACCAGGTAGGAACTTGTTTTCTTGTAATTTATTTTCGAATTTGAACCCCGAACGATCTGGTTTATTTGGTAGAAGCAGGAGGGCGGAGAGGGGTGAAGGATTGACGCGCCCCCGCTCCAAGTGGCGGTTGTTACTTCAGTCAGAGTAACATCATTCCTCGCCGAAAAAAATTACATTATTCGCGAAGGTTGATCCAATAAAATAGAATTTGAATGTTACTTTTGAAAATACCAAATTTTGTTACCGTATCTATCTATGTAAAAAAAAATTCAATGCGAATTGTTGGTATGAATTGGTTATTATCATTTTGTATATATATACTACGTAACACCAACCTTAAATAAATTGGAAAATAAAAAAATATTTCGATCATTTATTATGAAATATTTGTTCATTTCATTTTTCAGGACCATTTCACATGTGTTGACGAGTTTGAAGATAACAACGTGTTGTATGATACCATCTCCTCACACGAACAACAGTTTGTCATCTGTCATGAAGGACATCCATCCTGGAGACAAGCTGTTTTGAACAACAGATCAAATTTATTAGCCCTTAGGTAATTAATCTCACAGTGACCACAATCCTGTCCTTGATCGTCCTAAAATTTAGTTTGAGAGCCGCATTTTTAAAGAAAGAATCCATAATTGGCTATTTTTAGCAAAACTCGACTTCGAGTTTTGGTCCTGGGATGTCCTGACATTTTCAAAGTTTTTGTTTGAGTGGTCACATATATGCCACACCTTCCTCCAGTTCATTATCGGACAATTTTCGAAAAGATTTTTTTGGGGGGGGGTAAATCTTTTCCCAAGTTTTTACATACATAAACTTATAAGGTAAATTTTGGAAAATAAGAGACAAATTTCTTTGGAAGGGACCAAAATCTTTTACGACATTGTAATTGTACACGTTTTTGTTAAGAAACTTAGCGAAGGCTTAGTTCTGTTTGAATTGAGTTCTGCCCTTATTCGTTATGAGCCATGTTTTTCTAGTACTAAAACCTATAGTAGTATAGTATATAAACCTTATTCTTATTGGATTCTTCACTTACTAACTATGTATGAACATCCTAAAAAGATCTTATGACAAATTGGTATAGATACACATGTACATGATCAAACCCTAACTTAACTTTGCGGACTGAACTTGCGACCTTTGCATTACAATAGTGCACCGGTCTACCACTTGAGTTATTCAGCCAATGTGGGAACAGAATTACTTTACTTTTGCTAACATAGATAGTATATATTTCATAAGGTTTTGGAGTCACTTGATTCAAACCAAAGAACAAGGGAGTAAGGGAGAGTTCTTTGTTTCGAAGGAAAATCTTTATGATAATTAAACCAGCGCTGCAAGGACGGCACAGAGACAAATTATGTGATTGTATCTTCGGCGTTTCTTCACATTGGAAGTCTATGAAATCAACTTGTCCCTTGATCGACAACATTTTTAACCAATACTTTGTATACATTTTCTAGGTATGTGATTGACGATGGGACAGACGATTACAAGATTATCATGCTCAATAAAAGATGTTTGAACTTCAGGGTTATCAAGGTAATCTATCAATTACTGCCTTATTGTTAGAAATTTTCGCGGCGGGATATTTTCGCGGTTTATGCCATTTTCGCAAAAATGAAAACAGCAAATATAGCCAATTTTTATTCAAATTGTGAAATCATCAACTTGCGACACATTCTACAAAAGGTAGTAGGAAAAAAACAAACAGGCTCCCACGGGTCAGAAAGTCCTGGTATTTGATTCAAAAGCTTGGCTGAAAAATCTCTTCAAATTCAAGCTTTTTTGAACTCGATTGTGAAGTAATTCGTCATGCAGAGCTTCTTCAAGGTAACATGTGATTTGGGAAATCCTGGAATTTCACAATTTTTCTGAACACCTACAATCATGGATATAATTTTATTGTGTCAAAATATCAAAAAATTACAAGGTTTTTTTCTCAATCTTCTATCATTTTAGCCCAGTGCATTGGGCTCTTTTGAATCTTAGATCAATTCGACGAATCTTTTCGATTCCGATTCCCTAGACACTTTACTAATTTTGCTCCTCATGCCAATAATTTATGACCATATTTGTAGCTTTAATGAAAATAAGATAAGGTCGCACTGTTAAAGGCTACTACGGTCAAGAAAACACTACGTGTAGGTAGAACCTTCTTTTATTATAGTGTGGTGGTTACTGTAATTGGACTAATTTACTACGGATTTTTGATTCCATATGAGAAATTTTTTTCGAAATGTTGTTGACATAATTAAAGCACTTTTTTCAACATTTATCACAAAGTTTGGTTTACCGTAATACCGTTTATACGTAGATTGCTAATACAAAGTTTGGTTTACCGTAATACCGTTTATACGTA
>JAYRBV010034791.1:0-19802 GCA_036023255.1 Mitrocomella polydiademata
CTTGGCGCTTACACTAACTCCACCCACGACATTGACGTTAGACTGTCTCAGGCATGGGCTGCTCTAAATGCCCTTAATAAAGTCTGGTATAAGAATATGAATCAAGGAGGAAAATAAATGAAACATTTCCAATCAATCAAAATTAATTGTTTATACATTCATTTTTGCTAATCATTTCCGTTTTAACTATGTTATTAAGTATTGAAAATAATTCTATACATCAAATTATATCACATTTTTAAGTATTCTTGGTTAGTCCTATTGATTTCTATAATAAATCATTTGTCCAGGCGGTCATTTAGTGCTCACAAATTCTCCAGTTGACAATTCACCTCCTACCTCCTTGCTTGATATAACTATAATCTTGGTAGGGATAGGTTTAGTTTACAAATTTTTTTTAGACATCGATGAATGTTCAAGTGTCGAATTGAATGGTTGCAAGCATTCTTGTACCAACAACAATGGTTCATTTGAATGTTCTTGTAAAGTTGGTTATCGATTGGATTCTGATAAAAGAACATGCAATGGTACTAGTTATTTCTCTTAATTTGTAAAACTTCATGAAACCGTCTGGGTGGAAGTTTTATTTTTGGCACCCCTGTCCTATAATTATTTTGGTAGTTGAATTGATATTGCTAACAGACATAATTTTAGAAGGAATCATTTACAACTGGTTACAACGTACGTATTTTGGTTGGCAAAACACATGTTTGTCAAACAATTTGTTCGTAAATTCTACATAGAAAATTGCTCTTTTGTAAGTGTTCCGCTTTATTCATTCAAGACATTTTTGTTTTCAAATTTCGTTTAGCACATGTGGTAACATTTGAAAGGAAAGAACTTCATTTAACTGATCTTAAACTTGTTGGAATTATTGTTGGTTGTTCCATTCTGTTTATTTGTATTCTCCTACTGGCCATCTCTGCTTGCAGGAAACACCGGTGAGTTTATGATTATCATTTAATATTTCCATCAATATTTTCACAGCAGATCTGCTCTGTAATACGACTCGTTCAACCCTTCGTAATCACCAAGAAATGTGCACTGCAAGAATTTATTGCCTTTGGTGTACCTGAAACATTTGCTTAGGAGGAGAGGAGGAGAAGGAGGGAATAAAAACCCATGATTTCACACTACTTTTAAAGTGAACTGTTTTGCGATATGAAATACTTTTTTTTACCTTTCAGGGTCCATAAGTCAAAGGAAGAATGGATCAATCTAAAGATGTCTACAATTTAGACTGGTTCAACACCTTCAGGGATGATGAACTTGGCACTTAAACAACCCAATCAAAGCCCTACTTGACTCCCTCCTTAATTATGCAGAAAGTCTCTGCTCCCAGAACAAAAAGGCAAATACCTTTCAAAATTTATACATTGTTGTGAATAGAAATTTCCTATGGCTTCATAAAAAGAATGAGGCCGTTTTTAGTCAGACTGATTAATATACCCCTGTCTCAGTGCAACAGCGGGCAACAGAAAACTGACTCGGACTAAAAGAATTATTTCCAAATCCTACTATAAGGTATACTATCGCGGGTTGTTGAAAAAACTTGATTTGACCTATTTTCCAATGTGGGGTAAAACATTTGTCAAATTTTGGAGTACTTTTTCACTGAGGTTTCAATTGGTATACCTTAAGGGCGGAATTTTTTGCGATGGACGATTTTTTTCGTGGGCAATATATTTTCGAGATTTATGCCCTAAATCTTGAAATTAAGTTCTTAGAAACTCGTTAAAATTTGACCAATCGCAAAAATAAGATTCGCCAAAGATTCCTAAAGATTCCTAAAGCTCACTTTTTAACTGTTTACTGTTTTCCTTTTTTATAAACTAAAGTTTGTTTAATCGCGAAAATTTCCTGCCCGTGAAAATTTCTGCCCTCAAGGTACTAATAAAGGATCCGTTCTTTATTAGGAGGGGTTTAAGAACACTTACCGGTTAACAAGTAAAAGTTGAGTCGAGTGAACAGGCTTCTCAAGATGCGTTCTTATGCGGAACCAATCGGACCGGCGAGGGTTACAGAAAGCTTAAAATATTTCAAGGTTACATAGGGTGAGCCTTTAGTAATCTATTGTTAGCAACCTACGGAATGCTTCGCGGCCTTTTTGAAAATTAATCGTACTCCTTCGAACCAATGCCGGGCTGTAGTTGAAAAAACATTTGAAGGAACCACTTGATGATCTGTGTCTACCCGATATACCGTTTCGGGCTTTTTTTGTCCTACTCTAAGTCTATCGGCGTAGGTTAAAATCTGAGTAGTTCAAAAGTTGAAAACTAATTCACATGGGGACTTGAGTTATAGTAATAACTAGAACGACGTTTTTTGTAATTTATGCTACACATGCGCGCAGGCTTTCTGTTCTGGAGCAGTGTCTGAAAAGACTAACTACTCTTATCTAAACCAATGCCGATAGACCAAGAGTAGGGCAAAAAAGTCCGAAACGGTATACCGGGTAAACTATGAGATAATGTGTTTGTACTCTTTCTGCTTCAAAAAAAAGCATATAAAGTTATGGCAAAAATTGAAAACGCCTAATAGATGGAATAGTAAATAAGAGAAAAAAGAATCTGTTACACTATAAGTGAAATTTATTTATAATATTATAAGAGATTTTTGTGTTTATAAATTGTATAATACTATCGTGTTAAGGTCTTGGGTATCCCGAAATTTTTTAAATATTGTCATTTTCAATATGACATATTTCATGGCTTCTCGGCGATTTTATACAGATTTCTTTTCCTTACAAAGGTACATCTAAAACAAGACATAAAGCGTTGGAAAAATGTTAGTTACATAACTATTTAGGAACATTTTCTTATAAAATTAAGTAAAAAAAAAGCATGAGAAAATGAATGAATGTTTTACGAGAAAGTAAATTTTTCATGGACACTCTGTATATCCAAGGATGTACTTAGCGTTGTAATGCATTACAACAAATTTTAAAGAGAAACTATTTTAATTCTGTGGTGACACAAAATGCAAAACACTAAAAGGCCTCTGTAACAAAACGGGGCAAGTTTATTAGTATTACAAAACGGGGCAGGTATTATAAAACGGGGCAGTTATTACAAAACGGACACTTGTTCAGACACTTCAATCATTGAGGTTTTGAACAATCAGCTGCATCTGAGATAGTGCATTGACTGTTGTCTGCCATGTCATCTTTACTGGTTGTTGTTCTTGGGTTCGTAGGATGTTGATAATTTTCATCATTCAGTTCGAAAAGGTAAACAGCGTTTGTGTAACAATTCTCGTCAGAAATATCATCCTCTTTTGAAGGATGAGGGACTCTGAAAGGTAAAATAAGATGTTTTCTTATAATGTATGTATATCAGTTGTACTGTGAAGTCAATTAATAAACTGATAATTCCATACGGTTCTCTTGTAGGTATTTTGCGAGGAAGGCAGGACCTTCATTGATAGCAGTTCTATATAGAACTGAGGCTTTGCTGGGGTAAGTATGTCCAAACAATAACGAAAATTACTGAGTTTCCTAAACACACTCACCGGAGTTTCCTGCAAACAGATATGATCACCAGTAGAATACAAATAAACAGAATGGAACAACCAACGATAATTCCAACAAGTTCTTTCCTCGTCGGTTTATTTGCATGAACTAAAGAAGAAGAATTGAAGGTGTTTATGACGGAAGTGTAATGATCTTTCTGGCACAATCCTTAAAGTGGATTTCCACTTATTTTGCATTTTAGACATCAACAGGACAGGACATACTGTAAAAAAAACTATACTGAAATCTGATTGGTTCGCTTTAAACAATAAAAAAGCTGTTCTCACCATTTTGATTGGCTATGATCTGTCCTGTTCTTTCCTTGGAAAGTTGAACTGAATTCAACTTTTGTCTCGGGACAGAGTTGGGACAGCCGAGACAAATAATACATGATACTTTTACCCGTGGACAAGTGGAAATCCACCTTTAAAGATGGACTTTTGTAGATATAATTTTATGAAACAATAACTAAAAGTATTTGATAAAATCATGGCTTAATGTATACATGTGATATAATATATCCTTACCAATTTTGATACTACATTGGTTATTGCCAGTACTTCCAGCACCAATCGTTGTGAAAGAATCGTCACATTTCAAACAATATGTCGCTCCTTGATCGTATGAATAAAATCCTTTTGCACACAACGAACACTTTCTTTGACCAGGCTTGCTGTATGTCCCAGCCTTGCACTCCTCTACAATTTATGTTTAATGGGTAAAAGAATAAACAATCTCAAATAATTAAAATGCCACTACAGTAACACAAAGATTGAATAGAAAATGATCTAAAGAAAATTTTAATCCAAATTATAGAAACTTCTAGTATTTTCTAATCTATAGTATCTATAAGCATGAATAGCTTCTTTCATACGTGCCATCTTTTATTCTAATATTCTTTATTGAAAATATTCACTTACCACACACTATTCCGTTTTTGTGGATTTGATATCCTGGCTTGCATTTGTTCAAAGTAGCTTGATAAGTTAAGCTCGTATTGTCAACTGTTAGTATGATGTTGTCTTTCAGTGTAATCTGAGACTTGTTTGTGAAAATCAAGTTGACAAGCTTTGCAGCAGAGTTTGCCAAATCTTGTCTTGCTTTGGATGATATGGCGACCATTTGTTTCAAGGTTCTTACATCAGTTATGTTATTAGGATACAAGGCCTTGACAGAGAAATACAAAGTTGTTGTGTTGGAGCTCATAACTTTTGTTAAATTCAAGTTTTGATTGTGAGAAGACCTTGCCATTTCTTTAATTTCAGAGAATTCTGTATTATTAAGATTTAGTATAGCCGAACCATTTGCTGACTCAGCTCGTAAGATGACCATACTCATTTCAATTAATTGTTCGGGAAACTCCGTTTGCACTACATCAAGTCGAGCTGATTTACTTTCAACGATTCCATAACTATTATTGGCTTTACATAAGTAATATCCATTATTCTCTTTGGTTAGATTTTTCAGCTCCAGTTCTGGGTCTTGTGAGTTTAAAGATACTTCTTTTGAATCCTGATAACTTTTAAAGTACCAATTTACATCAGGTTTAGGAAAGCCAGTCACGTCGCAAATAAAACTAACATTCTGTTCATAGCTTGAAAGCATGTAGTGAACATTCTCAGGTTGTGCAACTACTCTAGATACTTCATATACATCAATAAGCATTCCTTGTGATTGTTCTTGTCCAATAGGTGACGTCACAACACACGTATATACACCGGCTTTATCTACGTTTACATGTACATCAAGGTTAGGCCCATACTCTCCATCAATGTAAGTATCATGGTGTTTCCAGTTGAACTTTACAGGTAATTCAGAAATGATAACGCCACAATCAAGTTGAATTTTGGCACCAACACGAACTTTAAAGGTCGTTGCTTCTCGAGGTTGTATGAACGGTTTTGGGGAGCAGTAATGACCAACATTTGTCAGATTTCTCAATAGATCACTTTGAGATTTTGTCATTTTTATCAGTTCTTCAGATGTTAACACTGTTTTATCGAGTGTAAGTAACAATTTTGCATTCGCCTTTATACCCTGAAGTAGTGCATCATAAGCATTCCTCGTACCTGGTGAAATTACTGGCAGATATGATAGACTGGATAATGCCGTTTCTACACAATCTTCGAAACCTAAGCATACTGTAAAATTGTTTTGCGAAGTATAGATTTCAACACTTTCTTTCCATCTCTGATACAGGGAAGGAATTGTTGATCTGTTTTGATAACCGTTAATCTCAGTAACCAATGACTTGAATAGCTTGACTTGGCTAGTGAGAACCTGATTTTCATTTGAGTCCTTTGTAGTATTGAAGAATCTGATTTCCGTCGTTGCCTTCTCAGCCATTTCAGAAATCAGCATCCCTTGCTGAATTAGTTTCCTTAGCTCTTTTACAGTACCGTTTAGGAACTCTATGGTTGTTTTGAAGGTAATGCATGCTTTGTCAGCGTTGGTTGAGTTTTGCTTTTTATCCCAAGAAGTAAAAGCTAAATCTTCGTCCTCAGTATTTATATTGTTACCGTTTTCGTTCCCATTAACAGAGCGTCGTTTACGTGCATGCTCGCAAAGAGTTGAATACAGAATCTTTTTAGAAGCTGCATCAAGAGAGTGATCAGAGTTGTCTAGTTGATAGATAAACGGAATGTTTTTGACAGCATTTGTTGACTTTCCTTTGACTCTGGCAATAAACTGAATATTATCAACAAAAGGTAATCTTCCATTGAAAGAAATTTCATCCACTGAAAGATCCATATCTTTCTTGTTCAAGTTGTACTGATTTAAAATGCACAATTCCTTTGTTAAGATTTCTTGTTGGTTTTCTAGGTTTTTGTTTGCAAACTTTGATTCTTGTTTTAAAACCCTTAAGGTGTTAATCGTTCTGTTTAATGCAGCCACTGCAAAATCTCTTTCTTTTCTCATTCTTTCCGACTCGCTGAAAGCAATCTGTGTCTTGTTTTCAACTAATTCAATTTTCTCATACATCTCTAAAAGAATCTTATAAAGTTCTGATGACCTTCCAAGACCTTCTATTCTTAGCCTTTGTTTAGTTTTACATTCCATATTCTTTTGTATGCAACCCAAATTGGTAACCTTAACAGAACAAACTTCTTTGTGACAGTTACACTCCTTAGGATCACTAAAGCCTCCATTTATGGTGAGATCTTTCAGAATACAAGTTGATTTAGGTACTTTTGTTGTCACGACCTGCATGGTGTAATTTTTACACGGCCACGTAAGAACCTTCTTCTTGGTGATCACTTCATAGGTCTCATCACAACCCGAGAATAAACCTGCTATCGCTCCAACAATTCCTAAGAAGATAAAGGTGATTCTTAAAACGTGTATGTACAGGGTTAGTCAAAAAAAACTTCCTCTCTTGTTAACTTTGACAAAATAAATCATGCTCATCATTAAACTGTTATTGGTCATGTACAAGAATAGAGATTGCGCGTTTGCTGGTAAAGAGTTGTTCTGTGAATAGGGGTTCGAAACAATTGCGATTTCTATTGTTAAAACTTAACCAAAAGAGTAGGTTTTTTTCTGACTCACCCTGTATGTTCTAGAATCGAAAATAGCAATCCTATTCAAATTATTTTACTCGTAACCGCACATTACAAAATAAAATTATTTGTCCAACCTTTTGATCAAGATTTTCATCCCAAACTTACCTCCAACTATACTACCTATAACAGTTCCAACCCCAGGGATTACTGATCCAATCATTGCACCTATGGAAGATCCACGAGCAACAGTATCTATATATTCTTTCATGACTTGCTGTTGGTAGCCTCTAATTCTTGGATCTTCTTCACAATCACCTAAATAGACATTAAAAGTGAACAAATATTGCTTACTCTCTTTCTTACAAATGTTTGGTCTTTCACAAAAGAATATGAAATTACATGACAGATTGCTGACTTTACATCCTTCCAATGAAAATACTGGTGACCCAAATGGTTTCAAGTTTTCATATCATGGGTCAACAAATGTTTGGTGACCCATCATATTTGGCCTTAAAGGGGCTTAAACTACTTCATAACAATTCAATCTTAATTCCCTAGAAAAGGAAAAACATTGCTTTTTAATAGTATTCTTTATGTTTCGAATTCAAAAGCTTACCTGTGTAAATTGGGATAAAGAAATATTTTATTTCCTGACATGTCTGATCGGTTTGTACCAGCTGACTTGTTTTGACGTGATCAATGTTCGTTTGACAGCTCCATTCTTTGGAGGGAATCTGGACTGGTTCTTGACACACATCGCATTTCATCATTGGGACACAGGCATCATTGCAATTTTGTAAGTTACATATGCTAGTAACGTCTTTCTCGATCAAAAATAAACTGTTATTGTCTTTCATCAGGGAAAAATATCTCAATTGTTCGCTCTTCAATTCGGTCAAAGTTTGTTTGTATTGACTATTTTGGAGTTGGAAACTCAAGATAGCTTTATCAGCTTTATCACGAATTGACTTGATTGAATGTTGCAAATGTTGGTATTTTTCTTCACTTTCCTTTTTCCTCTTTTGTATTTGCTCTATTCTTGATCTTGTTGTCGAAGATATTGAATCGAAATTTGTTTTAATTAATTTGTTGAGAACCATTGTATCTGTGGTCGTACCAGAAATATCTTTGATCAGATCATTCCAACCAATACTGGTAATTTCACCAGTGCTGACAATGTTAAATGTCAAGTTACCCGCCAAGATTACGTCACAGCTGCAGTTGTATGATTTCTTATCAAAGGTTATCTTAACTGGAAACATTTTGTCAAAAATTGATAATTTACCGGTAAACTCGCCACTAAAAGTTTCTGTGTGTTTATTAAGTGATAACTGTATGTGATCGTTTTCACTGAAGGTTAAGCGTTTTCCAACGGTGAATTGCTTTAAGCCAGCAGTAATGTTGATGAAGTTAATGTCTGTTGGTGCTTCGAATCTGATTTTATCTAACTCAGGAAAGCATAATTGGTAAAAGCACAGAGAACCTGAATACCTTACTGTAAATCCGTTAATGTCTACCATTTTGAATGATGTTGCCTTTGGTATGACATCAAGGCTATCGATTCTTCTAAGCCTTCGTAAGAGACTTTGAATATTCTTGACAAGAACTGATTTTGAGCTGTCTCCATTATACTCATCAATTATTGCTTGCAAGAACGATCTGACGTTGATGAAGTTGTACCGGATTTTGTGAATCCTTCTTATAAGCTCCTCATATTTGTTCATGTCTAATACATTATCGTTGATAACATCGTAAGCCTCCTTAAGAGATTCAAATAACGGAGTTGTTTTTCGTTGCAGGATTTTCTCAATCTTGTCGTTCTTTTCTTGCCGAAGAAGTTTGAAAATATCACTGACATATCTTTCACTTCGATGTAAACTTCGTAACACCAATTTTAACCAATTAGCATTAGATATTCCAGTCACGTGACCAGCTGCAACTTGCATAGGAATGTCAAAATACAAGGGTTTCTGGTTGTTCACTGTGAGTCGGATGTTTGAAAGAGATAATTGCATGTTGGTTGTTCCAGATGATTGTATCTTCAGAAAAGATTGTCCATTCCCTACAATAATTTAATGACTTTTAATAGGTAAGAACACGTTAAAGTTACTTAAAATTAGTCAGTGACCGTAATTAGGAGTACGATATTTAAAATGTGACTGTCAAACATAATCGTAGAATACCATACCCCTGTATTGTAACTCTTGAACTGATTGTAGTAACTTTCCTTCAAAAGTGATTTGTTTTCCAAGACAATTTAAGGTTACTTCAAAACTCAACATCCCATATCCAGTAAGTTTATTGGGAGAGTTGAATCTCTCAATGAAGAACTAAAAAGAATAAGAACAATTACTTTGACCATTTTTCTACCAATGAATAACAAAAAACACATTCAGACATTATTTATACAATCTTCCGCTCTCTGGTCTGTAGATTTGATTTCAATTTTATCCAGAGTAACTTATTATTATTTTATTTATTCATTTTTTTAAGTTGGATCAGGATTAAAAATAGTACACGAACTAATAAATTTCAACAAAATTCAATTCAATGCAAAACAAAATAAAAACGAGATAAATTAAAAACCGTTAAAATTTAAGTGCAATATTTGCATTTATGCAATTTATGGTTAGCTTACTTTTTTCGGGTCGTCCCACTCCAGAGTTGTTTGAAATTTAAAGTTACCATTGAATGATTTCATTTGAAGCTCAGCATTGGCGTAGATTGAGAAGCCGAAATTAGATTCAATCTTCACAGAATTCATCTGTAACTTTTTGATGACATGATCTGTCAATTTGGTTGATACAAATGAAAGAGGAACTTCACTAGAGATGTAGAGTCGGTCATGTTCTAAATCCACAATATAGCACAAACGGGTTGTCTTTGGAATCTCAATTATCTGTTCCATGGTTTTGATGGTTGTTGGTGATGTGGTCTGATACAAACCATATATGATCGTTGGATCCATCGGAAATACAGTAGATCCGTTTAACGATGGTAAACAGCTAGATGTTTTTATCACGTTTCCAGGAACGAGCTTAGCCATTAGATTGTGTTTGGTGTAGTCCGGAGGAGAAGGCTTTGAATGGATTTCAAACCAAAAAGGAAAAGATTTAGAAATTCTCTCGATGAATGCTACACGGAAGAAATCATTTTGGATTGTGTAGTCTGCACGTTGAATTTGAGTCATGTTTAGAGGCTCTTTGCAGAATGTCTGACACACGCCAAGATCTTTAGTGTTTAAATAATCGTTGATTTCTTCAGAAGGATCTAGCTCGCTATTTTTCTGAAATCTTTCAATATTATTTGATCGCAGACCAACAATTGATACTGGTATTTCAAAAAAATTCCCTTTAACAGAAACTGCACCAAATGTTCCACGAGATTTGTCTACTTTGCATGTTGACTGTAGCGCCATTATTTTAGAAATATGTATTGTATTGCACGAGTCATTAACAAGATAATGAAAATCCAAGTCTATTAAAAGGGAACTTTTCTCAGCAAAAACATGAACAGTTGTTGGTTTTGGTTGTTTGAATTCAACTTTGTTCCTTCCACTCATCTTGTACTCAATCTCATATTCACCCGTCTCCAGTGCTGTCACCGTGAATTTGACCAATGTGTCTGGAAAATCGATTCGCATAGATAGTGGCTCAAATTTCAACTGCGGTTTTGTTTTTGGTGTTATTATGAGGTAACCAGTTGGTTTGGCTAAAATTTCTATGACAGAACTCTTTTGGTTGACAACCAGTTGAGGGTATGAGGGTATTACAACGATACCATCCTCGCAAAGTTCTCCCGTGTATAACATACCTGTACAATCACATTTAAAGGTATCGTGGGATGTTTCTATACACACAGCATCATTGGAGCAAGGATTTGGTTGGCAAGGAGTCGAGACTATTAAGAAAAGAAATATAATTTAGTGAGAGTAATAAGTTAACTTCACCTGCTGCTATATGGTGAATTATGAAAAGTTAAGAATTGCAGACTTTCCAGATGCTTTTTTGGAAACAAGATTGAGTTAGAGTCCAATAAAAAAAATAAAATTAAGCAAGATAATTGGATGATAAGAAGATCTGGATCCTTTCTGTAATGCTTAGTAAAAATTTCCTACAATCTTTTCTAGTGATTTGGCCATCGCCACGATTTTTATGTTCACAAAAAGGTAACATTAAATCATAACCCACAACATTTTTACATGAGGGAGAAAAGTCAAGTCATTAAATACCTTTGCACTCAGTATCTTGTCCAGTCCATAAAGTTTCCTTATTTTGCATAATACACTGCGCAGATTGACTGCCTTCTAAATAGTAACCTTTTGAGCATTTCTTCAAGCAAGTCACTCCGAATTCTTCTATGCAAGGAATCAAGACGGAACCATGCTTAGGAGCCTTGACTTGAGGACAGGATTTTCCTATGTAAAACCAAATGGATTTAATTATCTGAACAACAATTAGACTAAAGCTAATCTTATTGAAGTTCGAAAGAAAAGAAAAAAATGAAAGAGAGTTATTTATATTTCCAGAGATAATTATGTTCTTCAAAACATTCCGATAGCTAAAACAGAGCAGAAAATTATCTAAATAAGCTACAAAATATTTCAATCAATTATATACGGAGCAAACATACTTCCACAGTTTGGTTCTGCACCAGACCAACTAGATGAAGCCAAACAGGTTCTGTTCATAGGACCAAGAAGGTCGAATCCAATGTTACAATTATAGATGCATGATTGATCGGTGACGTAACCAGAACACGTGATATCACCATTAGACGGTGGAGATATTGTTTGACAGGGAAGTGCTAAAACATAGAATAAGCGACTAATTAAACACTTAATCAAATACAAAAAGAAAACTATCAACCTGTCGGATTTAACACAATCTTTAACTCTGTTTAAAACTATTGCGTTTTACTGTTAGAGCTTAATTGCGGTAAACAAAAGTTAGCAAGAAAAATAAACAAGATTGGAAAAACGAGGCCAAAACGAGGCTTTGTCTCGCCTTACCATACTTGTTTACAGTTGATTTTGTTTACATTTCATTCCGGTTTCCCAAGACGCATTGCACAACCGCGAACTCCTCTATTGTTTTACTTTCCGATTAAGTAACAAATGCCCCAAACACGATTACAAAACTACTCGGATAAAGCACTTCAACAATTTCAAGTTTGTACCCGTAATCAGCACACCAAGAAACACATGGTTCTGCTGTGCCAGTACTCTCGTATTTATTTTCCAGCATAATTGCGCGGTTAAAGCGAAAATTTAAAAGAATGCCACTATAGAGATAGTTTTTCCCTTGTTATCTGCAACTGCGCCACACTGAAGGTATTTCAAACACTTTCTGCGCTTTCGTTACAGTCTTGATTTATAATCATGATAACGTCACCTGTTTCAAACTTTATTTACGATAAAGGATATATACCTATGCATTTTCGTTTTCCTTCTTCATCTATTCTATGTCCAGTAGAACAGGAGCACGTGTAAGAACCAATGGTGTTGTGGCAGTTATGGTCACAATCGTTTGTTCCTTCAATACACTCGTTTATGTCTACAAAATGAAAATAGGTTGCTGAGTATTGTGTTGTCAGTTTTGGTAAACTTGATCCTAAAAACCAAACTGTAAGTGTGGTGCAACCTTTCAACTGCACAACACAAAATGACGGTCCAATGGTAATGGAAAGTAAAAAACAAGTTTGCTAAAATTACGTGCTATGCGTGCTTGCGTGTGTTGTGTGCTTACGTGCCTATACGTGCTTTACGTGCTTACGTGCTATTTACTTTACTTGCCTTTTTTACCTAAATAATTAAATAAGAACCGAACGCCTGTTCTGCACCGATTTGTAATAACTGCCCCATTTTGTAATACCTGCCCCGATTTGTAATAAACCTGCCCCGTTTTGTAATACCTGCCTCGTTTTGTAATAAACTTGCCCCGTTTTGTAATAAAACGAGCTGCCCCGATTTGTAATTAAGTCTGCCCCGTTTTGTAATAACCAAAGCTGTCCCAATTTGTAATAAACCTGCCCCGTTTTGTAATAAACTTAAAAATGTAAATTCTTAAGAACTTTTAGGAATTTTTGAGAATTTTAAGTACCATGAAATGGTGCTTTGGGCAGAATGACTCAATAACAATCAATACTGAGCTTTGACACCGTCATGTTTTTGGCCTAAATTAGTCCCAAAAAGTAAAAGTACTTTTGTTTGATTGAAAATTTGCACAGTGACTAGATAAATAGTGCTGAATTTAATGGCGGAAATTAAGCCTCTTAATTTTGATATTTGCCACCTGTTTGGCCCAAATTAATCCCAAAAAGTAAAATTATTTGTATTTGATTGAATTTGGCATAGTCACTATAAAACCTGAGTATAACTGTGGGATTAGTTAGATTTTCGAAGTTTTCAAACTTTTAGGCTAAATTTTGTCCCTAAGAGTAAAAGTACTTCTACTTTCCTAAATGGTTGAAATTATGTTTCCAAACTTCATTAACGCTTTGTAGAAGTACACCCCCCAATACCGAAATTTTTTGAATAACTTCTGAACGGATTGGAATTAGCAAAAAGATTTTTGACACAGTGCATAAAATTTATTGACACACATGTATGTCACATGACTGGTTGGTATTTTACTGACCGGTCCGTATTTTACTAAAAATGCTTATATCTCCAGAACCATAATGTAATGATAATGGCTTTTAGCTTCAAACTTAGGTATGATGGTAGATCAATTATATAAATTAATTTTAATTTGTAATTTTGTAATTTACGGACCAGATTTGGTCTGTAAAATACTAACTAGTCCCGTAGTATCTTTCCAAATATGGCAGTAATGATTTGTATTATCATTACCCCATATTGAACTCAATACAGTTTCCCAATCAAAAGTTATGAAAAATATTTGAATATAGCCTTGAATATACACGTGATCGTTTAAAAAAAGGTATCAATCGTTATTATTTATGGAGGTCTACCACTGGTGAAAGTTTCAACTCAAAAGTACCTGTAAATGTCAAGGTGCTTATTGGGTGTATACTTCGTTCTACCATGTATTTAAAAAATGTAGTTCTACAAAAGGTTAGGAACAGGCCCATTAATCTATAAGCAAGTGGTAAGCGTCAACAGACTAATTTGGGCCAAACAGGTGGCAAATATCAAAATTAAATGGTTTAATTTCCGCCATTAAATTCAGCACTATTGATTTAGTTACTGTGCAAATTTTCAATCAAATACAAGTACTTTTACTTTTTGGGACTAATTTAGGCCAAAAATATGACGGTGTCAAAGCTCAGATTGATTGTTATTGAGTCATTCTGCCTAAAGCAACATTTCAAGATACTTAAGATTCTTAAAAATTCCTAAAAGTTCTTAAAAATTTACATTTTTAAGTTTATTACAAAACGGGGCAGGTTTATTACAAATCGGGGCAGCTTTTGTTATTACGAAACGGGGCAGACTTTATTACAAATCGGGACAGCTCGTTTTATTACAAAACGGGGCAAGTTTATTACAAATCGGGGCAGGTATTACAAAACGGGGCAGTTATTACAAATCGGTGCAGAACAACGCCCAAAGGAACCGAAACACATCAGCAACTCTATTAGCACCGAGGTAGTAACTAGCCTATTTTGAGTTTAATCTTTGTTTTACAAATTAAGAGAAATAATTAGTATACCATTGCATCTTCTTTTATCAGAATCCAAACGATAACCAACTTTACAAGAACATGTAAATGAACCATTGTTGTTGGTACAAGAATGCTGGCAACCATTCAATTCCACACTTGAACATTCATCGATGTCTAAACAATGCAAAGAAAGTTGTGGTAACGTAACAGAAAGATAGTAATAAGGTTTCATCCTTGTTCATTATTATGGACGAATTCTTGCCCAATATATCCTCTTCAGCCAATTATAGACCGTTAAAAATGAGAGTCCTGTCTACATGTTGCGAACCTATAAACAATAGCCAATGTTTGAACTGTGATCGGTGGCGGACTCAAAAACCCGACCAACAGATCACGATAGAAACTTTTGACCCCTCAATCAGCGATCGAAAAGAAAAAGATTAAACTGCTACGGTCAATATTTTCAGGACCATTAATATAAATAATGTAATACCTCTGCAAGTCTTTTTATCGGGTAACACCTGATAGCCAGTTTTACAAGAACACTGATAACTTCCTCTTATATTCCTACAAATCCCATTGGTATTATCACATGGTTTTTGTTCTTTTCATTCATCAATGTCTTGGCAAGTTTTACCATCTGCAGCAAGGCGAAAACCTCGCTTGCAAGCGCATTGGAATGTACCAGGTTTATTGATACACATTTGACTACAGCCTCCATTTAGTGTTGAACACTCATCAATATCTGCAGTAGAAATTAAAAATATGGAGCTATGAATTCAAACCAAATTGTACAAGTGTCTATATTTAGTTACTTGACAACCTATTCAACTCTTCCATCACCATTTGATAACGTTCATTCCTGCCAGATGTATACTAATGGAAAGGAGTCATTAGCGTATATGGGACCAAAGATATGAAATCTTGTTTCCGCACAATTGAAACAAATTGATGAGCTGAATTCTTTCAAACAAGAAATTAAAAAGTGGAAACCTTCTGAAAGCCCATGTAAACTCTGTTGCCAATCGGATATATAAACACTTATATATAATATATATAAAACTGAAAAAAATAATATAAAACTGAAATAAAACTGTACATATGTTGTAATAGATAAAAATAAATAAAACTGTACATCTGTTGATCTTTGATTTTTAAGAGCTTATTGTAGCTATAGTACTAGTAGTGTAGACTTTCGCCCAAGATGAGATCTCTAAGATAGATAGACTTGAAAGCAATACGGCTACTGGTCTGGACGGAGTTAGTGTGAGACTCCTGAAAGCGGGATCATCAGTCATTTGCTGACAAACTCAAATATATTTTCAACCTTTTTTTTTCTACTGGTTACGTCCCTGAGCTCTGGAAAGTTAAACGGGTTACACCTGTTTTTAAAGCAAGCGACAAGTGTACAATTGGTAACTATAGACCAATATCTATCATCTCAACCAGCATGAAACTATCTGCAAAGGTAGCATATATCCAGATGGTAGAGTTCCTGGAAAATCATCCAGTCCAACCAGTCTGGATTTTGCTCTTCGCACTCTACATCCACTGCAACTCTGGAAGTTACTGAACATATTATTGACTGTCTTCGAAAGAACAAACACGTTGGTGCTGTTCTCATTGGCTTTGTTAAAGCGTTTGATACAGTAGACCATCAAATACTTCTCAAAAAACTCTTTTGTTATGGTTTCCGAGAAAATTCATTTGACTGGCTTCAATCCTATCTATCCAGGAAGAAAAAAAACAGGTCTTAGTCAATAACATCTTATCTGAATTCTCACATGAACAGCCATTTGGAGTACCCCAGGGTTGTTCTTGAGCCATTGTTATTTTTTATATATATTAATGATATCAATAGTGCAATCTCTTCATATCACCACCTTTATGCTGATGATACCATTATCATAAATTCTCACGATGACCCTCAAACCCTAGTTCATTGCATGGAAACAGAGCTTACAAACATCAACAACTGGCTTCTCCTAAACAAACTTACTGTCAACAAGAAGAAGTGTGAAATCATATTTTTTGACTCCTCTAAACAACTAAAGAAGTGTGAGAATCTTTCAGTTAAGTTTAAAGACCATACTTGAGACTAAGCCATCCGTAAAATACCTCGGAGTTCATTTTGACAGCACCCTCTCATGGAAAGACCTATTGCTAATTTTCTTGACTCTATTGACATTAACATGCTTGTCAGATCTTTTATTCATCCATATGTCCACTACTGTGCTACCACATGGCATACAGCGGCCCCTCATTTACTGAAAAAAACTGAAATCCACCTGTAGCAAAACAAAAATGCTTTCCAACCACGTTAACGATATCAACGTAGAGGAACGTTTAAAGCATGATCTTGCCATATTATCGTTCATTCTATCAACAAAATTCTGTAAGTCAATATCCTATACAGTGGCCTCCAGTGAAAAAAAATCACAGCATTTTTAATGGACTGGATTATCCTGGACCAGCCACTCAAAATATATTATTACTAGCTGGTTCCCAGCGTCGCAAGGATGCTTACGCACAATGCATAAAACCTGCTGTTTATGACGCACGCCCTTCGGGCTTTCCGCGCGCGCGCGCGCAAAAATAAATAAAAAAAATCACACAAAAAAACTAAAACATTTTTTAAGGGAAAACATTTATGAAAAAAAAAATTTTTGGATCAAAAAATTTTCAACTTTTTTTTTTTTTTTCTAAATGTGGAAATTATTTCTTCCACAGCTCGGCTACCATTAATGCGTACATACATACATACAAAACACCGCTTTTATTATATAGATTTTTTTTTTTTATTATAGTAATTTTGTCAACGTTAAATAAAGATTTACATACATACATACAATGTCTAGAACAGTGGTTGAAAACGGTTAACAAACATTTCTGCAATAATTGATTTATAAAGTTGATTTATTGTGTAGGTGAATAACAAAAATTTACCATCATAATCTCTTAGTTCCTACCTTTACAGTTTTCCTTATTTGGTTGCAGTCGGTAGCCTTTAATACACCCACATTGGTAAGAGCCAATAAGATTCAAGCATTTTTGCTGACATCCGTTCAATGATGGTGTATGACATTCATTTACGTCTGTATGCAAAGGAAAAATGTAAAAAAGAATAAAATAATGGTCATGTGGTATTATCAATAGAAAAATTCTCTACTGGGTGACTCAAAAAAAAGTATACAAGATTAACGATGTATCCTTAGAGTGCTATTTGTCAACATTTAGAAAATTAAATTGTATGTAAAAGAGGAAAGGCTAACTTGGATTTTATCATTTATTTTAAATTTGGATAATTATTTGTTGAATTCTACCATCTTAAAGTTAAAATGCACTTTGAAAGAAACTCATAAAACAACGAGAAACACCTTTTCTAACACCCTGTACTTTACAGTTGCTCCCATACCTTCCATGCCATGAAGAAACAATAGTATACTGCAGATACTAGAATGTGAATATAAAAACTCGTCTCGATAACTGGCATTGATTAAACAAAAAGCTCTTCTTTGCAAAACAGATGTATGATCAAAACGTTATCGTTTATCAATATTTTGATTCTTCTTTTCTTGGTAACATTGCAAACTTTGTCAAATAAGCTGTTTATAAAAAGATTCACTGCTGCAGATATCTATTATTTTACTCTGATTTCAGAATGAGGAACTGTAGCAAAAAAGGGAATACTTGCTGACTACATTTAGGAGTTGATCAGGACTTTGAGAAACCTGCCTTTAATAATTCATCAGATAACTTACCTTTGCAGGTGCTCGAATCATATGCAAGTTTAAAGCCTGTGTTACACGAGCAAGTGAAACTACCAACAGTATCAGTGCATGTTGAGGTACAATTCCTAATTTGAGCACATTTGCATGGTGAAGTTAGACATTCGTTTACATCTAGATAATAAAAAAATTTAGTACTAAATCCTTTGCATACCAATATGTTTAAAATATAAAGCATATTCTTTCAATCCAGTCATCAATGTAGTCATCTTGATAATGATTTTAAAATTAAATCGAAAATCAACATTTTATTAAAACATAATTTCTTTGGTTTGACTTGAATTTTTAGTTCAATTAAAGAATATGCATTTATTCGGAATATGTTTTATACGAAGAAATAACAATCTTTTTTAATTTTGAATATATGTTTCAATATCGTCAAATATCATCATCAGTTATAAAAGAATTTCATACAAACGTCTCTTTTATATCAACAAAATGTATAGAAAATAATATGTGATCAGGATAACTTTTACAGGGCTGACACTAATTGTTTTTAGATTCTAGATTTGGTCCCCACGCAATACCAACTATGCTTTTAATCCATGCACATCTAATGGGAAAAGCCAAATTATCATTGTCATACCTTAATCAGGAGCTTCTATAATTCATTAATATTTTCTGAACCGAGGGCCGAGAAATACAGTTCGCCTACACACAACCGTAACAAGCTTTTACTCTACTTACTTATACATTGTTTTGATTTTGGATTTGAGTCAATTTTCTTGTATCCAGTTAGACACGAGCAAGCGTACGATCCGTGAAGATTCTGACATGTTTGATCGCAAGGTTTATTGAGACATTCGTTGACGTCTAAAGGTTTAACAGCACTATTGACATTTTTCGTTTTCTATTACAATTATTTTCACCCGAGATGTTAAACAATTTTCTTGCTATGTGTTAATGACAGCCAAGATTTTATTTGGTAAATGATGTTTTTTCTATTTTCTTACCATTTTCACACGTCTTTCCAGTAAAACCTTGTTTACACGTACAAGTATTTGGGTTAGTACAATCACCATTTTGACATCCAGGGTTGCAGATAGCTGAAAGTATGAAAATGACAATAAAAAAAAAAATTACTCATTTTCTTGGTGTTGTTATTGTTGTTATCTCTTATTGTTGTTTTTGTTGTTGCTTTTAAGGGTTTTTAACTGTGTTTAAGTTGATGGAAAAAGATAGAATTTCCCGAAATACCGTCCATATCTATAAATAAAGCTCAATCTGGTCTTCATTAAAATGAGTCTCAAAGAAGAAACATATATAATGATCAACATCAATGTGAAATAAAAGTTCAGATATCTTTGGGATGATGGGAGCACGTGTGAATCTTTCTAAACACCGAGATTGATCTTTGGAATCTTTGCAGCTA